>PVJO010004103.1:0-113914 GCA_004026905.1 Hystrix cristata
CAGAAGCAAACAAACCAGCCCCACAAAACTGTAGGACAGTTGATTTAGCCTTAAGTATCTAATCAGACTAATTTTTCTCAGACCCTCATCCTATATGCCCTCGGTGTGGTACTTCAGGATCCAAACACGTGGCCATCACCATGCAGGTATGAAATGTCTGTTACTAGTCTGTGACTGCTGATTTTTATATGTTTACATGTTTTGCCTTTCTCTTCTAAGTTCTGAGGAGAAAATTCAGTTTGTGAAATAAAACAACAAACAAAAACCACTGCCTTCCTTTCGTGTTCTTTGGTCCTTTTCCTCTGCCACGAATCTTTTCTCTGTTATTCCTTGTCTTTTATTACCACTTCAGTCCTAAGATCTGCCTAATTACCCAGTCTCTACATCTTTAATTTCAGTAGGATTTTGGAGTTCTTTTGTTACTTGTTACTAAGTAGGTATTGCTCATATTGTTTCTTTTTTCCATTCAGTTGGTCTCTCAGCTATTTGGCTGTTCAGTAGAATTCAGAAATAGGTGTTGTGTGTATAGATGCCGTAAGTGCAGGCAGGCAAAGGTGAAAAACGAAGTTACTGTTTTCAGCTTCCTAAATGAGCATCTAGTAAAACTACCTCAAAGCAGCTGTTGAGGAGTTACCATCCTGGAAAAAGGTTACAAACTGAGTTGACCCAAGGTAAGACAGAAATGTTGGGACTTTCCATATTGCTATCCTCAAAGTACTCGGAGAATCTAGTTTACAAATTGAAAATAGTAAAAGGAATAGATTCTGAAATGTGGAAATCATTTTTAGGAGTCAGACGTAATCTGATTTAGGAGCTATTGGTGGTAGTATTGTACCTGAAGACAAGCTTTCTGAAGCCGGGCGCTTCTTTACCCACGCCACGTGGATTCTTCCTTGGCAGTGCCCCAAGGGACTGACTGTTCCTGCTAACAGGAATACGTACTACTGACAGGGACCCCAAGGAGGCCTAGATTCATTGTAGTTTAAATACAACTGTCCCAAAGAGGAGGATGGAGAGATTGGCTTTCTTCATTCAACCTGATGCCTTAGAGATCCGGTAGGTTGTTGGATACCCTTTCTATGGCAGAGTAGTATTCCATTGTATGTGTGCAGCAGAATTATTTCACCCATCCACCTAATGATGTTCATTTGGGCTGTTTCTGATGTTCTGCTGTTGTGAATGAAACATCTGTAAACATTTATACAAGTTTTTGTTTGAACATAGAATTTCATTTCTTTGGGATGTATTTATGCCCAAGAGTCATGTGGTAAACTGCGTGGTTAGTTTTGTAGAAAACTGCCAGACTGTTTTTCAGAAATTTTCTACTAGCAGTTTACCAATGCATTCAGTTTCTCCGCAGCCTCATCAGCATTTATTATTACCTTTATTTTTAAATTTTTCTTGTTCTGTTAAGTATATAGTGAATCTCCTTAGAGTTTTAATAATTTTTTTTGAGTGAATTCCTGACTTTACACTTATTCTCCCTATAGAAAAGTATTGAGCTGCGACTTATTTGTAGAAAGAACTGCATAGAAGCCCAGTACTGAGCCAGGAGTGGTGCACATGCCTGTAATCCCAGCACTCAGGAGGCTGAGACAGGAGGATCACCTTGAGTTCCAGGCCAGCCTAAACTACATAGTGAGCCCCTGTTTAGAAACAAACAAACCCCTAAAACAAGGCCACCCCCAAAAGAAGCACAGTAACACTATTACTATATTGGCATGTATCAAAGCAACGACCCTCAGTCAAATTCTGTGGCTGGAGTAGATAATAATGTAAATATTCTATCTGAATGATGAAATATATCAGCTTTAAAAACTCTACTAAAAACCATCAATTTTGAAAAGATGGCCCAATCAAAATCCTCAATATATGAGATTAACTAATCAGTTTAAACTGAGCATGGTGGTGCACACCTGTAATCCCAGCACTTGGGAGGCTGAGGCAGGAGCGTCGCCTCAAATTCAAGGCCAGCCTTGGTACATGGTGAGCTGAAAGCCAGCCTGAACTACATAGTGAGACCCTGCCTCAAAACAAACAAACAAAAAACCCCGAAAATAATCAGTTTAAAACTTGTTTTGGTTTTATCTTATTTTTAATTTAATGTTTACAGTGTGGATTGTCATTCACAGCTCCTCAGAAAAAAATTAAGTTGAGTACAGCGGTGCACATCTCTAGTCTCACTGCCTGGCAGGTGGGAGGAACAAATCCAAGGCCGTCCAGACAACTTAGTGAGGCCCTGTCTGCAAAACAAGTCCAAAAAGCCGTTCAGTGACTCTGTGAGATATACATAGTCATCTTCAGATAAATGTTTAGGGTCTTAATTTACATAGTAGTTTAAAAGGGAAAAGCTGATTAAATTTGTTTTTAGATTTTATATGTACTCTACTAATATGTTCCAGACATCAAAAACAACTTGCATTATTTTGAGGAAATAAAACCAGAATTTCTCTTTCTTTTTTAACTTGGAGTTTAGATCTTTCAAAAACATTTGTATTTGAAAGGATTCATTATGCTCCATGGTAGGTGGATTGTTTTATTTTTAATGTATCTACTCCCATAGTGACTTTTTAGAGGAAATTCTGAGCACAAAAAGCTTTTCTTAGCCCTTTCCTCTTCCCTCACTTATTAGTAAACCTGGGTTTAATGTAATTGATAAATAGAAGTTTAAGGTTGGAGGCCCTAATTTTTTTTTCTTTTTTTTTTGGTGCCGAGTCTCAAACTCAGGGGCTTTGTTCTTGCTAGGCAAGCACTCTAACCACTGAGCTAACTCCCCAGCCCTGGAGGCCCTCATTTTAAGAAATAAATTTTAATTACAGAAACAGTGTAAAATGCCTCATATATTGAAGTGATCTCATGTAACAGTTCCTAAATTTATTTAAATATTCACTATGTGATTTTGTGTGATTTCTCCTTACATTTTATAAAATGATATGAGCTTACTGTAATCTCATTCTTTGCTAGTTCTGAGAAATGTATTTTACATCCATTGTTTAGAAATAAGGAGGGCTTGGGGATTTAGTTTAAGTGGTAGAAGACCCTGAGTTTGATCCCCAGCACCCAAGAAATAAAGAAAGAAAGAAAAAAGCAAGAGTAAATAGATATATTTTCAATTGTTTGGGAATTTAAAATATAAAGTGACAACTTTTTATTTTGAATAGATTATCAACTTTACTACACAACTGTGATATTTTATGTTAATGTGTAAAATGCTCCCAGAGCTACATTGTGATTAACCCTAAAACTTCTTTTCAGGTTTGATCCAGATCGCTTTGATGACGACTCAGTAGTGAAAACTTTCGCCTCACTTGGATTTTCAGGCACTCAGGAGTGTCCAGAGTTGAGGTGAATGATGGAGAGAACAGCATGAGGGAAAAGATCCAAGACTTAGAGCTGTGACATTACTCCTGATGAGCGTGAGCAGTCTGTATAGTGGAAGAAGTATAATTTTCAGTCTTTAGTAACGGTCAGCTTCCTCCCTTCCCAGGTTTGCTTACACGGTGGCCACAGTCCTTCTGAGCGTGCTGGTGAGGAGACTGCACCTGCTTCCTGTGAATGGGCAAGTGGTTGAGACAAAGTATGAACTGGTCACATCCACAAGGGAAGAAGCGTGGATCACTGTCTCAAAGAGAAGTTAACATTCAGTAGGCTGATGAAAACAGCCGTTTGGAAAATATGTGGCGGATCCTTCAAGTATCACTATATAATGTAAATGCCTATTGTTACTTCACTATGTACATTTAACTTTTAGATCTTAGAGTTTCTTAATGCAGGAAATGCACTTATATTCATTGCACCAATACATTGATAATTTCAACAGGAAGCTTAATGTTTTACTTTTAATTTTTATCACTTTATAAGCCATTATTTTTATTCTTTTCTTAGTTTGGTCTCTAAAGTGAATATTCTTGGCTGGGCATGGTGGTGCACGCCTGTAATCCCAGCATTCGGGAGGCTGAGGCAGGAGGATTGCCATGAGTTTGAGACCAGCCTGGGCTACCTAGTGAGCTCAAGGCCAGCCTGAACTACATAGCAAGACCCTGTCTCAAAAAAAAAAAAAAGAAAAGAAAAATAAATAAATAAAATTAAATGAATATTCTTGAAGAGAGAAATTATCTTGTACAAGTTGGAAATCATATTTTCTGAATATTCATAAAAGAGAAATACAATCCTAATTCCTTTCTGTACTTCCAGCAAATCACTTTCAAGGAAAATAAAGAGAAATTACTGTAATTTCATTTCCTGGCTTATTGTTATCTTTTGGCTGTTAGTTTGTTTTAGTCATTTTTATTAAGCCTGAATAATTCAATGGATTCTTACATTTCTTTTTGTGCCTCCCCACACTGCAGTGTTCGTTCAGGGGTTTACACACAGTTTGTCTTCTTGCCCAGCTCCAGGCCGCTTGGTTGAATGTGTTTGGAGGCACTTCTCTTACATGACAATCTGAGCCCATGGCTGGTCCCTCTCTTTGGCTGGAAACCTGTTGGTGCTGTATTACTGCACTCACTGACATCCGTAGAAGAAGCAGAATTCTTGAGTTTGGACTTTATTATGTTGTCACACACTAAACATAGCGCATCAGTAAGAAAAAGAGGGCTGGACTTGGGGGCCCACACCAATAGTCCCAGGTGCTTAGAACTCTAATGCAAGTAGATTGCGAGTTCAAGGCCAGCCTGGGTAACTTGGCAAGACCCTGTTTCAAAAAAAGAGAGAGAAAGAGAGAGAGGGCATAATCAGAAACCACAGCCAAGGTAGGGGGCAAAGATGGGTAGAAAATTTGCATAACACAGGGAGAGATAATTAGCCATTTTACACATGAAGAGCTCATACAAACCGGTAAGAAACATATACAATACATAAATAGACAAAGGGTAAGAAAAAACAGCTTTACAGGAAGAAATAACTAACAACTTTTAGAAAAGTGTTCAGTCAATTTGGTGGTGCATGCCTATAATCCCAGCACCCTGGGAGACTGAGGCAGGAGGACCACAAGTTGGAATCCAGCCTGGACAATTTAGTGACTTAGTGAGACCCTGTATCAGAATAAAACTTTTGAAAGGGGCTTGGGATATAGCTGAGTGTGAAGGCCTTGGGTGCAATTCTTAGTACCCAAAAAAGATTTTTAAAAAAGTGTTCCATCTCATTAGGAAGCAAAGAAATTTTAGGGCTATTTCAGAAGTATTTTAAGTGGTATCTTTCAAGGTACAGTTGTATATTGTTTTATCTGCTGTGATGGTTAGGAGAGATTGCATCTTGATTGCATCAACCTGGAAGATTTGGTGGTGCACACTTTGGGTGGCATCTGGGTGGGTTGTGGAGGCCCTGAGGTCTGTGTCTGGTCTCTCACCACTTCATCTCTGGCACTGTTCCCTTGCTCTGCTGATCCAGCCACTGTGAAAAAAGTACCTTTGCTTCACCAGTCCTGTCCACCTTGATGTCTGCCGTGGAGCTGCCAACCATGGACTGAATCCTCTGAAGCCATGAGACTTCCACTTCTGTAGGTCTGTGTCAGGTATTCTGGCTCAGCACTGTGAAAGCTAGTACTTATGTTAGTTTATTTATTGATAGCATTGTATATTTTTTAGTTTGTTTTCTTTCTTATTTTGGTGTTGGGGATAAAACCCAGGGCCTCACACATGCTAGGCTATTGCTCTAATATATAGCTACATTCCCAACACCAGTAGCATTGTATTTTAGTCCAATTTTTTTAGCTACACAATTCATGAAGAATTCTTTTTCCCCCTTATGTGTGTTTTTGACAACTATAAGAGAAATGCCAAGTACAAATAAAAGAAAATTATAATTGTTCACAAATGGGTTATTTTTGATAATGCTTAAATTCCTTTTTTTAAAACAGGGTCTCAGTATGTAGTCCATGCTGCCTTGAACTCACTATGTAACCCAGGCTGGCCTCAAACTCACAGTGATCCTCCTTCCTTAGCCTCTTGAGTGGTGGGGTTATAGGCATGTGCCACCATGCCCAACCCCTAAATTTCTTTTGTAATTTTAGTGTCACAAATATGGGACTGGGCTACTGCTTAGTGGTACAGTGTTTGCCTAGCATATGTGAATCCCTAGGCTTGATTCCCGCCATCCCACACACACATACACGTGGAATATCTTTGTTTTTGAATTATCATATGCTGTATTTATGATTAAATAGCTAGAATTTTAGACCTGGTAATGACCAGTGAATATAAAGTTTAAATGCAGCCTTTATTTCTGAAAAAGTATCAGATTTATGGAATAATTTAAATTCCAGAACTTTTAGTGGACTCTATTCTTAGTTACTCTTAAATTGTTTCTTAAAAGGCCACTGTTGCCAGGTGTGGAGGCCCATGCCTATAATCTCAGCACTTGGGAGGCCGAGGCAGGAAGATCACCAAAAGTTTGAAGCCAGCCTAGGTTACATAGTGAGTTCGAGGTCAGCCTGAACTATGTAGCAAGACCTTGTCTCAAAAAACCAAAAATAGGGGTTGGGAATTTAACTTGGTGCTAGAGCACTTGCCTAGGAAGCACAAGGCTCTGAGTTCAATCCTCAGCACCCCCCCAAAAAAAAATCCCAAAATAAAAAAACCATAAAAAGGCCATTGTTTAATCTATTGCCTCCCACCCCATGTGTTCTCTGGTTTTATGTGCATATAGCATCTTCCTTTGCTGTCCACATTCAGTGACACCAAATGATAGGGGAAATTTTTTTCAAATTTTAATTTTTATTAGTACATATTTGCAGTATGTAATGATTATATGCACCGGAGTGGGGGAGTTGGTACATATATAGAACACACCTTAATTCTTTTTCCATCCCCTTCTCTTCCCCCTTCTTCCCTCTCTCCATGTCTTGGTACCCTTCTCATTTGCAAAAGGTCTGTCTCCCTGTTTTCTACTGTCTTATCTTTTATTTTGCTCTTTAATTATTTGAGAGGTGGAATTTTATTTTATTTTATTTTATTTTATGAGGTGGAATTTTAAAGCAAGTGAGATCTAATAAGCAATGATCCAGGGAAAAACAGGGAAGCTGAGCCAGAATCAGAGTGTTGGCATAATTGCCAATAAATGAGGCTGTGTAAAATAACTGATGGTGACTGGAGAGGTGGGTGTGGTGCGCGGCTGAGGGAGAAGGGTGGATCGCCCTGTGTTCGAGACCAGCCTGGACTATGTAGTGAACTCAAGGTCAGCCTGAACTACATAGCAACCCTGCCTCAAAAATAAATAAATTTTTAAAAAATTTGCAGTGGGATTTTATTGGTATATTTAGTTTTCAGAGAGGAATCAAGCAATAGATTTCAAATGATGCATTCGTTTTAAGTAATTATAACACCAATAGTAAAATTTGTAAAAGGAGGAAGAATTTGGATGCCAAAGCCAATCAAGTTGACTCTCTACCCTAATCACCACATTTGTATAACTCTTTGACTATTTGTTCTGTTTCCACATACATTTTTATGTATTACATTTGTAACAGTACAGTCTAGTTTTCACTTAATCCATTTTAAACATTTTCCTTTTTGACTTAATTTTTAAGGACTTAAGGGAATAGATTCTTTTAAAGAACAGACTTCTAAAACAAATCAATTTTAGTACTTGATTTATAGAATGTTGTCACACTGACCGAATGGGTAAGTTTCAGATCTGAGTTGGTAGCCCCTTTGTGGACAAAGCAATGAACAGGCGAGAACGACATTTCTTCTCGGTTCCTCCCCTCACTGGTGTACTGTCATTCCAGAGCTTTGGCCCCGATCTTGTTTCAGCAGTGACAAAATGCCATAAGCAAATAAGTCACGGACTCAGCACAGTTTTTATTTTAATTTATGTATATTTTAAGTACAAATTCTTAACTTTAGACACATGATGCTATGGAATGGCTCTCTACCTTACCATTCTAATTATATCTCTAATTATATCTATTAGTAAGTGCCTGTCCCCTAAAAGGGAATCGGTAAGTATTTTTGAATGAACGAATTAAATATTTATTGGAGTCTTCTGTCCATGGAGAGTAAAGGAAATTACTGAAGTTGCTTAGTAGTTGCAAATAAATCCAGATAGACTGCCTTTACTGCTAACAGTACTTTGTGATGTGCTAAATGTCCTGTTCTTGGAAGCATTCAGTAAGGTGTTGTACGGCCATCTTTCAGTGGTGAGCATAGGCATTAGGAGTGAGCATTGTCTTACTGTAGACTAGTTACACAAAATATCAACCAAACTAGCTGGTAAGCAAGTTGTCATTTGCCCCTTCTATATCTATGTTATCATTAGATAAATCATCCCTGAGCCAGGATATGCTTTATGATCAAGTTTTTTTTAATGAGCATTATTTCCCAATATGTACCTCACAGAATGTTAGCTGTGAGGTCCTTTGAGAAAAAGGTTCCTTGTCATATTTATTCTCAAGAGTTTCCACACTATTTCTCAGACATAATACATAATAATATTGGAAGTGCTGAGAAATCTTGCTGTACAGAAAACTTGTTGAAGTGAGGGTTCCAAATGTATTACACAGAGGTGCCCTTTCCCCCCAGTAACTGTGAAACCACTGTTTCATGAAAGGTGTAATTTATAGAACAGAACCCATTTTATCCAACAAAGGATGTCACTTCTAGCTAGTTCCTTAAATCCAAAGATTTTCTAGTCCAGGAGTGGCTGTAGTCTTAGAACCAAACCACTGGATTTCTATATTCTCTCCCTTGCCTTCATTTCCTTCCCTGTCCTGATTTGCCATGTCTATCCATTTGCCAGCCAGCTGTACCAGATCTTTTGCTCGGTACTGGGGATTTGGCAGTGAACAATGCAGGTCTGACTGGCTGGGAGTGCAGATCAGTTGTTGAGTTTGATTCCCAGACTGGGAGCTGGGGAAGGGATACACACAAAGCACTGAATGAGCAAATAAACAGACGTAACGTTATCGGTGTGTCTGTCTTCACCTGTGTTTAACCGCAAGCTAAAGGAGAACCCCACAGTCTTCTGTCCCAAAGCTTTACCACCTTGAGCCTTCTAGCACCAGGATTACTTTATTATCAGGTAGCTTATCAAGGAAAGCTACCCACATTGATGCTGGTTAGGAATACTGAGGAACTTTCAAAGAAGAAACAAAGTCAAGACTTGGCTAAGTTAAAGAGCAGTATTAGCCATTTCTATGCATTGCTGTTTAATTCTACTACAGCTCTCAGGAGGCTCAATTTTCAGGATTCGTTGTGTATGTTTCAAGATCATCAGCTAATAGATAATTGACTTTTAGAGCTTTAAAAAATCTTTTAGAGATTATATGGCGTAGCCACTAACAACCTAAAAAATTAGAAGACAAACTTGGAGTTTCCAGCAGCAGATGAGTAAGGTTATTAGGCTTTCACCTTGGATTTTTCTCATATAAGTCCTCTTGAAAATGTATGCTTAAGTCAATACTACTAGTATGTTTATAGGATTTTGTTAAGCTTCCAAAGAAGCATAGATTCATAAGGAATTTGAAAATAATTTTAAAAAATATTCTTGATACAGAATGTTTGGGGGAGATGCAAATGTGTTTTGAGTGCTAAATATGCTTAGATATAAAAATATATATCTTACAGCAAAGTTGCCATGACAACCTTTCTTAATTTGTGTATAGATTTTATGTCTGTCTCTTTGAGATTTTCATCTTTTCCAATACAGACTCTAATCACGTGAATCGGTGGGCATTTCTGGTATATTTCTTTCTGGATGGTGCCTTGTGGAAATCACATAATTTTGGAAAGTGTAGATCAAGCAGTAGGGCAGTTCTGTAGCATACTGATCCAGCAGGTGAATGACATCATGGTTAACCTGGTTTCAGACCCAGGTAAGCAGGGTGTGGTGGCACCCGCCTGCAATCCTGGTGCTCTGGAGGCTGGAGAGTCGCCTCAGGTTTGAGGCCAGCTGGGGCTAAAGGGACTTCAAGGCTGCCTGAACTGTGTAGTGAGACCTTGTCTCCAGAACAAACAGAAAAAAAACCGAAGGTGAAATTTTGGGATTGAAGGAGATTCGAAAATCTGTTCTGTGTTACTGTTTATTCCCCACCCCTTTGAGGTACTTTACCACTGAGCTATGCCTCTAGTTCTTTTAAAAAGTTTTTCTTAATTTAATTTCTTTATTTTCATTTTTTGCAGTAGTGGGGGTTGCATCCTGGGCCTCTGCACTGAGCTACATTCCTCGGCTCATTTTTTATTTTGAGACACGTTCTCACTAGTTCTCTAAATTGCTCGGGCTGGACCAGGGCAATTTAGAGAACTTGTAAGCCTCCCGACTCATCTTCCCAGCTTGCTGGGATTACAGGTATGTGTGTGCTGCCGTGCCTGGTTTTTATTTTTTGTTTTGAGGGAGGGTCTCACTGAATCGCCCAGGCTGCCCTTGAATTTGTGTTCCTCCTGCCTCGGCCTCCCAAATGTTGGGATTACAGGAGTGTGCTTCCACACCTGGCCATTTCTGTTTATTCTTATCTAATGTATTTATAGGACGGTGCTAGGAAGTTTGGTAAAGGCTGGACCAAATCTCTTGGTGAGCCCGAAATGTATCCAGCCTGGGATGTTCTCAGTCTCGTCCACAGCTGACACCCTCAGATGACTCAGAAACTCGGGAGCTCTCGGCTGGCAGGCCGTGTGCAGCAACAACCCGGAGGCCGCTTCTGGCCTGAGCGCCAGTCCAACAGTGGTCCGGAGACGGTGTCAGCGAACCTGCTCTGTCCTCTTTCCCGCGGCACATACTCTGGTGTTTCAAGTTCTACTTTGCATATCAAGCTAGAAGAGAAGTGGGATTTTGGAGACTCAAAGTTTACGAGGCAGGAATTTTCATCCTTCATTTTGGTAATAACAAATTTCTTCAGCAAAGGAGTAATTTGCGGGGCCCAGTGACAGACGACGTTGTGGGGCCTCCATGGAACAAGCCAGTCTCCTCGCAGGCCTGCCCTTTGGCCTGCGGTGAATGTGTGATCCCCGAGGGACTGTGATCCGCTGCTCTGGACACTTCATTTGCCAGGGTTAGGGTGGGCTGGGGAGGGGCCCCCAGCCCTCCCGGCCTGCACCCCTACCCTGGAGGCTGATGGTCCCCTTGGGGGAAGCAAGCCAGTCCTCCACTCTCCTGCCAGTACCATCTGGCTGTGGCTCTGGGCAGAGGACAGGAGTGGTTGGGACAGGGCTGGGGATGGAGAGGCCAGGCAGGGGAGGCCCGGTGCGGGAGGGCAGGTCACTGAGAACCTCAGGAGGAAGCACAATTCCACGGTCCCGCTGGACTTAGAAACACAGATTCCACAGTAAAATTATTAAGAATTTCGAGATGGTGACTGTGCTGGTATAGACCATGGAGCCTCTCCAGGACAATCTGACTTTACACGGCATGGCACTGTGACTCAGGCTTGGGTTGGTTTCTTTTTTAGGTACTGAGCATTGAACCCATGGCCTTCACACTGAGCTACATACATCCCCAGCCCTTTTAAAATTTTTTAAATTTTGAAATAGGCTCTTGCTAATTTGCTACATTGCCCAGACTGGGCTCAAACTCGAAGTCTTCCCACCTCAGTCTCCCAGAGTGGTGAGATTATGCCACTAGGCCTGGCTGACTTTGGTTCTTGAGATCTCTGCTTCCTGATTGTATGCTAGTCATCTTTGCAAATATCCAAAATGTCTCATTGCTGACTTTTTTCAGTGTCGAAGATCAAATGTGATTTAAGTAACTTAAACCTCTCTAAGATGTCTTAAATTCTTTACAAAATATAGAATGAAATATGCCAAACTTTTAAAAAAGAGAAATAATTTCATAACATGTACTTATTACTTTGTTTTTTGATGCTGGGGGATCAGACAGGTGCACTAAAAATCTCTTAAACCCCATTTCACTGATGAAACTCTTACTTTACTGCAGTTTAATCGTAATTGACAAACATTTTTCTGCTGGAAGTTAAAAATGGGACTTTTCCCTGAAATATCACCATAAAACCCATGAAATATCTCAGTGATATGAGTCATTCACTTATTCATGAGTAGATATTTAGATAAATGGAAGTATCTAACGGAAATCTGTAAGAAATACACTGTTAATTCCTGTGGAGGAGGAAGGAATGGTACTGATGTATTTTAAATGTTGTTACAGTCAGTGTTCCCTGCCATTTGAAAATATCAAGATTTTTTTTTGTACTCCTTTCTAAGAGGCCACATGAAATTAACAAAATCATAAACTGTTTTTGCTGTTTTTGCTTCCATTTCATGAAAACAGTGATCAGTAACTGCTTTGGTTTGAATGTTCCCTCAAAATCCAGGGTTGGAATTGTGATCCCACAATTGTCGCTGATGACATTTGGACCTGGGGTCTTGGGAGGTGCCTGGAGTCAAATGAGGCCGGGAGGAGCCTCTGCCACCGTTTGGGCGCAGGGTGGTGTGTTTCAGGCACTCTGGGAGGTGGGACACAGTGGCTGGTTCTCTGGTCACAGGTGCGCCTTTGAAGGGAACAGTGGGACACCTGTTCTTCGGCTTCCTGGTTCCCGAGGTCGCAGCTGGTTCTGCCGCACACTCCTGCCATGATTTGCTGCTCTTGCAAGAAGCCCAAAGCTCTGGGGCTGCTTGAGCTTGGACTGGAATCTCCAGAACTAGAAGCCAAAGTAACCCTTTTCTAAGTTAATTGCCTCTGGTGTTTTATTATAGTAATAGCTGGCATTATAGTGTAGTATGGCATCTGTGATTTTATAAGAGGAAGAGAGGCCCAGCTGGCAGATTTGCTTGGGCTTCCCACAGGACGCCCTCCTCCATGTTAGGATGTACAAGAAGGCCCTTACCAGGTGCCAGCACCATGCCCTCAGACTTTCCAGCCTCCAGAGGAGGAGGGAAATAAACGTCTACTCTTCATAAATTAGTCTGTGGTATTCAGTTACAGAAACAGCAAAGAGACTACATAGAGCCTTGAATATTCTTATTTAACCTTGTGCTACACAAGCAAGACTTCTCATCACTATGTACCATAGTACTTGGCAGTTTGGCTTAAATATATGTTCTTCACTTGCAGAGTTATTGAAACGGTTAACAGATTGTTGTGAAAAAGTAGTTTAGGGCCTGGAGGTGTAGCTCAGTGGTACAGCAGGTGTGTGTGAGACCCTGGGTTTAATCCCCAGCACTGACAGCAAACAGCCCTCAAGTCTGGAGATTCTGCATGCTGTGGGTCAGGTAATATTCAGTATACAGATTCCCGTAGTACTGAAGTGTGGTACTCTGCTGGTAATTTATACTGTATGCAATATAAACTTGATTGTTAATTAACAATGTAGAGTGTAAATATAAATTAGCATTGTTAATGAGTGATAGTAAATGAAAGTTATTACAGTTTCCAGTAATAAAAACCCAGTAAAATCAATTTTTTTCAAATTTTATAAAATTTCCAACATAGTAGCACAAAAGAACAAAAGAACATAATAGGACAAAAGAACAGTATGAGCTAATTTTTATTTATTTATTTTGCGGTACTGGGGTTTGGATGCAAGGCCCTCACAATGAGCTATATCCCCAACACTTTTTAAACATTTTTTTGACGCAGAGTCTTGCTAAATTGCCTGGCTGGGGCTCAAATTTGTGATCCTCCTGCCTCAGCCTCCCAGAGTGCTGGAATTACAGGAGTGCCACAACCATATCTGGCTCATTCAAAATGCAATAATTTTGGAAACCCAATTTTTGTGAAGTGAATGGTGATCTATGTACTGTTAGGAAACTATTATCTTTCTTATACTTTAGCTCTGAAATTTACTGTTGGAGATGGTGATTTTAGCAGGAACTGAACACTCGAAGAACTTTTATTCTTCCAAACCATTATCCTTTCAAGGTTCCTTGTCTACTCTATTATTCATACACACAGTTAGAAGATTGTAATTTCAGGTGTACACTGTCCAGCTGTTAAATGAAAAATTCTGTAATCTTACTGTCTTTTACAAGGAAGGAAGCTATTTATTTTGTCTCTCACAAAGAAGCCATTATGGATTCCTAATTATTTGACTACGATCCCTTCATGTTATATCCTGGGTCTACAGTGTCTCCTGCCTTTATAATTTACCCCGCGAGGGGAAGGTGGTGCTGGTGAGTTTCTCCTTTACAAACGCTAGCCTGGTGTGGTGGCTCAGGCCTTGCCAACTACTTGAGAAGCTGAGGCAGGAGGCTCACTCGAGTTTACAGCTCAGCCTCCCGGAGTGCTGGGATTGCAGTAGTGTGCTATCACAGTTGGTTTATTGTTGATTTTTGTTGGATATGACAACAATAGTTTGAACATGTCCTCCTTTTTTTTTTTTTTAAACATATAAGTACTAAAGCATTCAGGGATTAAATGTCTGACCATTGTAATTTTCTTCAAAGCTTTTTTTTTTAAGCATGAGAATAATATGAGACGAGGCGGGTGTGGTGGTGTGTGCCTTTAATCCCAGCATTCCAGAGACTGAGGTGGGAGCCAGCCTGGACCACATAGATAGACCTTGTCTCAAAAAACAAAAAACAAAAACCAACCAAAACCAAAAAAACCAAAAACCAAACCAAACCAAAACAAAATAAAAAAGAAGAAAAAATACTATGAGAATAATTAAGGCAAAATGGAAACTATTGTTACATCTAATTAATGACTATTCATGTATGTATTCATCATACTAGTCTCCAAACTGTAAGTTTATAATTCCTACGAAGGAAAAAATATATACTTTTCAATGAAATATAAATGAGAATTACGTGCTGCATGATTTATAGCAAGGGAATACTATGTTACACAGCTGTATTACATAGTAAAGCTTTCTTGAGGAGTCATGGAGAGGGTTGAACCCAGGGCCTTCTCACTGAGCTACATCCCTAGACCCTTTTTATTGTAATTTTTTAGTTTGAGACAGCACCTCACTAAGTTGTTAAGTATCCCAAGGGGGACTTGAACTTACAGTTCTCTCTCCGTCCTTGAGAGTTCTGTGAACGGAGACCATAAAATCTACTTTGCAATATTTGTGATAATTAACTTACATGACATGTTGGATGAATGCTTGGTGCATAGTAGGCACTGAATACTTGACAGTTACATTTCTCTGTTCTTTCTCTGCAGCTGTTCAAAATTTCATTATTTGAGGGAGCAATACTTAAAAAATTTTATTTGCGAATAAAATAACTTTCGAGGCATACCACAATAGCAACACAAAGCCCAGTACAGTGACCTTTCTGCCAGTGTTGTTGACAGTGATCACACATACAGAGAGTAGTGTGAACTAGAGGTCTTCTTGGGCACGTGGAACATTGTGTAGTTTACTTGTAAACCACACTAACAGCTCTCCTGGCCCCCGAGCCAGCCACCTGACCACCAAGATCAATTCCGCTTTCATTAACTTCTAATTCAATCACTCACTACACGCTATTGATTTCATCTCCTGAATATTTATTGCTTCATCCACTTATTTGCAGCTCTTCCCCCTGTAGATCACCATCCTCTATTAGCTGGATTGATTTAATAGTCTCCAAAGTGGTCTCTGCCTTGAACATTGCTTCCGTGGTCCTTCTCCATAATGCACCCATTCTAAATTTATGATGAAAAAGTAAGCATTTAAACATTTCCAAGATATGAGGGAAGCTTTTCACTATAAAATGATTATATTGAATTTGATTTCTGTGTGACCTGTTTTGAGCCTGACATGAGTAGTAACTTGTTCCTGTCTAGGAGATAGCTTTGTGATTAGTGAAAAATGATTACTTAACCAGATAGATCAGAAAAGCAGGAACTATTAAATGACCTACAAAAAGTAATAGCTTTTAAAGATAAGATGTACATATCTTACAGAAGACTTAGAAGGGACTAAAACACTGGAATAAATTTAAGAAAGAGATTGTTTCAGGACGGATTATAATTCCACAACCTCAAAGATGGGATCAAACCCAAGACCTTTGTTTGCACTGAGCTACATTCCAATCCCCCTTTTCACCTTTTTTATTTTGAAACAGTGTTTTGCTAAATTGCTGGATTTCCCAGGTTGGGCTCAAACTTGTAATCTTGCCTCAGCCTTCCAGAGTGCTGAGATTACAGGTGTGTGCCACCACACCTGGCCAAGAATCTTCTTTTTGGGGGGGCAGTGTTGCTGGGGATCAAACTCAGAGGTTTGTACTTGCTAGGCAAGTGCTCTACCACTGAGCTAAATCCCCAACCCCAAGAATCTTCTTTTTTAGAAGTCTTAAATACAACTTCTTGTCCCAGAGACAAAGTTTGCTTATTTATATCTGTATGAAAAAGTTCACATGATGTGACATTCACTATTATAATTGTCATCCTCTGATATTTTAATTGTGCTCTTAGTTTACCATATTAGTTTATCTGAAAAATTGTAAAAATGAATAGATTTAAATTACCCTCCTTAATTTAAACAAGTAGAGATATCTAGTGGAGGATTTTCATGAGGTAAACATTCCCAACCTTGATCCTAATAACTATGCAGCAAAATTGCATGTCTGCATCCTTGGGTCTTTAGATTCTTCTGAGGGTTAAAGCGTCTCTGTTGAGGATTTCCACTTGCCCAGAAATCGGGATCACAGACCCTCGCAGAGCCAGAGAACAATTTCATTGGCATCACCTGAGAGCTTGTTAGAACTCTAAGTTGAGCAGGCTGAAAGCGTTAGAAACTTCAGGAGTGGGGCCCAGACATCTGTTTTAACAGGGCTTCCAAGTGGTGCTAATTGTCACAGAAGTTTGAGGACTACAGAACCAACCACTTTTAACCCTCTGATAGTTAGATAAGTAATCAAAGATCCGAAGAGGCTGTCACATAGGAGTTAGCAAAAGTACTCCAATCTTGCCTTGGGAATTCCCAGGATGCTGAATCACACCCCACCACCGAAAATTTGTTTATTGTGGTAATCACTAAGCAATATTTTAAAGAATGCTATATAGGAATAAGTGTAGCAGAAGGTATATCTACATTACCTCATCACCTGGACAGCTTCTTGAAAGTTTAACAATAGTCTTTTGATCTACTAAAGTTCTGTCTGAAAGGCTGGTTTGTTTAATATTTGTTTATTCACTTGATTATTCGTACGTATTTTATTTCCCAAAGCAAACATATGTGCCATTTACATAACTCGATTCATCACTTCAATTCATCGATTCATCACTGTCAATCTAATAAATCTCCAGGATGTGGCCCTGAACCTATAATAGGCAGCGAAGTTAGATAGAAATTAATACACAGTCAGAGAGGGCCTGGGCTCTCCAGGAAGTCAGTGAGAAATAAAGACATCAGAATTGTGGTTGCAGGTACCTCTAAAGAAGCTGGCTTCAATATAAAGTCATGATGGCCAGGCTCACCTACTTCCCTAAGGGATAAGCAGAATTTGAGATTAATCTGTAATTAGTACCACCTAGTCCATTAAATCCAGATCAGATACCTGGGTGGGTGACTAGAACCCCTGGACTCATCCCTTCCCCATATGTCTCCGTCTTAGACAAGCCAAGGCCAGTGATGCCAGCCATTTACCTTGCTGTTCCCCCCTTCCCTACTGGATCGTATTAGCTAAGCAGCTACTGTTGTAGTTCAATGGGTTGACTGTAGCTTTGACTCATGTCACACAGACACCGCAATTTACCTGTGTAAATTACGCCTGACAAAGGGCCTCGGTGGCAAGCCACTCGGGACCCCTCCTGTCTCTCAGGACTTATTCCCGTTCCTCAATAGACTTTTCCTACCCTCAACCTCTTTTGTCCTTTGGAATTCATTCTTCAATTTCAGAGGACATGAACTCGACATATCTAACTTCTAGCAGGTTGGGAGATACATTTCTCCTTTCTCAAACCTATCTGCCTTTTTTCTTTCTTTCCTTCCTTGGTGCTGGGGATTGAGTTCGGGGACCATACTACTAAACTCCAGCTTACCACTGAGCCCCAGCCCCAGCTTTCATTTTTAACACTCATTCAGAAGATCCTTAAAGCGGTTAAGAATAACATTAGTTGGACTAGACCAACATTTTAAGTGTCTTTTAATTTTGGTTCCGTACTGAAAACTCATTTTGCTAATTTATGTCATAAAACCAATGTAACATTAGCGACTGCTCCAGAAATTTGTAATGGTGTGGTGTTAAAATGATTTTTGAGCAATGCAATATAGTTTGTCACTAGAAAAAGGAGAGAATTCATTGTAGGAGGGCCAACAAGTGACGGCAGATGGAGGTGAGACGACGGACCCCGTTCTCACGCACACTCAGACCAGTGCTGCCGGACCTTCCACAGAACACACGGAGGTCACGCAGGTTCAGCAGCTGGGCGGTGAGGAGGTCCAGTTTTTCAAGGCTACGCTGTGTGGGGTAGTCAGATTTAGGAGCAAAAGATACAGTATCTGGAGAATTAACACAGATCATTCCTCTGCAAGATCATAATTATCGTCCCTAAGTTTCGGTAGTACTTAATGTTTTCCGAGGTGTTTTCGTTTTATTTAATCCAAGGAACAATCCTGTGAAGAGGGCAACTGGCACGCTGAACGGCCCGGGGCGGAGCCGGCCGGACGGAGGACGACGGCCGACAGGCGCAGCCCGCCGGAAGGGTCCACGCGCGCGGGCGCAGCGCGCATGCCGCCCCGCCCCGCCGTCGCTAGGAGACGCCGGAAGTGGGGGCGGTGGCGCGGCGCGGGGGGGGGAAGCTTTTTCGGGCGCCCGGGGCGGAGGGAGCGCGCCTGCGCGCCGGCCGTCGCCGCGGTGACCGTCCTCGGCCGCCGGCTCCGCCCCGCCTGCGGCCCGCGCCCCCTCCCGGCGGCCGCGCTCCGGGGGTGCCGCTCGCTCCGCCCGCCGCCGTAGCCGCTGCGCCTCTCGCCCCGACGCGGGCTCCGGCGGTGCCGCCGTCCCGCGGCTGCATGAGGAGGCGGCGGCGGCGGAGGATGTGAAGATGGCGGAGCTACAGATGCTGCTGGAGGAGGAGATCCCGGGGGGCCGCCGGGCCCTTTTCGACAGCTACACGAACCTGGAGCGGGTGGCCGACTACTGCGAGAACAACTACATCCAGGTGCGGCCGGGCCGGGCCGAGCAGGGCTGTGGGGGCGGGGAGCCCTCCCGCCTCGGCCCCCGCGCCCCCTCCCCTCGTCCCGTAGGGCTCTAGGCAGCCGCCTTGCTGCAGGGCGAAGGGCCTGCCCCGGCTTTCTGTTGCTGCACATGCTTCAGAAACCTTCATTTCCCCCCATGTTGTAAATGGGATGCGGTGGAAGAGCAGCTGTCTCTTGTTGGAAGTTAATGCCATTTTCTCCCCGTGCAGAACGGGAAGCTGCAGGAGAGTGAGCCGCCCCCGCCCCCGCCTCCTTAGGATGGATCTTTTTCCTCGAGGAGGAACAGTAACCGTGAGGGAGAATTCGGAGGATGAAGCTCGTGGTTTAATTTTTTCCCGTGATGGTTGGTTTGGCACAGGAACTCGTAGCGGTAGCGAGCGTGCATGTGTGTGCGCGCGTGTGCGTGTTCGTGCGCGAGTGTAGGCGGGAGATACTGGTGCAAGGGATGGAGACATGAGATGCAGCTGGACTTGGATGAAGCAAAAGATCTTGTGGGTTAAAAAAAATCCTCCTTGAGGAATCATTTGGAGGCATAGCAGGTGAAAACAGACACTTTGCCGATCCAGCATCTTTTGTTTTTCTTAGAGCTCATTCTGAATTAGGGGTTCTGCCTCTATTTTTTTTTTCTTATCTATTTAAACTCTCTTGGGATGAAGCAGAAATGGAAGCACTATGTTGAACTGTTTCTTCATGGTCTTTTAAGATTTTTTTTGTTGTTGTTTTGAGACAAGGTCTCGCTTTGCAGTTCAGGCTGACCTCGAACTCGTGATCCTCCTGCCTCAGCCTCCCCAGTGCTGGGATTACAGGCATGCGCCACCATGTCCCGCCTGGTCTTTTAAAACTCTTGCTCATACTCCCATCTTTCCAGACATCCTTCTTAACATCGCCTCTATTGGAAAGTATTCTCAAATTTTAGTATAAATTAAAAAAAAAAAGCGTAAGGATTTGCAGGCTTTTACGTTTTATGAGGACCACATCGCTAATCTAAGGTGGCATTATGAGGTTTTACTTGACTAGGCATACTGAAATCTTATCATGTGGAGAGCATTTATTTATATTTGAGAATGAACCCCACACAGTCTAAACCATTTCCCTCCAAAGAAGCAGTTTACAGTGGGAAAAGAATGTGTCTTATGTCAAAGTTTAATTAAAACAATACAAATATCTATATCGGTAGGGTACTTTGCTGAGTGGTGTGGGAAATACTCAAAGGTTCAGTTGCCCAGTTTTTCCACAATGTATTTGAAAGTCTAGTGAGAGAGGCTGATCTGGGAGAACATTAATACTATATACACAGTCAGCCTTATTATCAGAGGGCTCCCTATTGATAGGCCATCAACTAAGACTGAAAATATACATTGGAAAGAAATTGCCTTTGTACTATGTACAGACTTTTCTTGTCATTCCTTAAACAGTACAGTATGACAAGTATTTGTGTGACATATACATAAAATGATTTAGAGATGATGTGTGGGGAGGACTTGTGTAGGTGACATGCCAATACTATGCCATTTTATAGGAGAGACTGGAGTAGTTGGAGATGGTGGTGTGAGGGTGTAGGGCTTGAAGACCAGTCCCTGGTGGATACTGAGAGACAAGCCAAGCTGGTTAATTTGCACTGCGTGCTGGACCGTGGGTGGTGAGGACTGTGGGCGGCCATGCCATCCTCAGGGAATTCACAGTCTCTACCAGAGACGGAACCTAAAGGCCGAAGTGCTAATTTTGTTGCTCTGTGTGGTATTTTTGTTTGTTTTTAGACAGGGTCTTGCTGTATAGTTCAGGCTGGCCTTGAACTGGCTGCAGTCCTCCTGCCTCAGCCTTCTGAATGCTGGGATCTCAAATGTGCGCCACCATGCCTAGCCCTTGTGCAGTATTTTATGGGAGAGAGTTGTAGGTCAAAAAAGAAATTAGGGGTGGAAAAGTGATTGGATTGTAGTTGTTACCAATAAGTAGTAAGAAAGAAACAGATTTATCTCTGTTTGGAAGATAAATTTTATTGTAATTTGGAGGGGTAGTTTCTCTTAGATTACATTTGCTACATGAAGATATCAGTGTGTGGAATATAAATGTGAGGTTAAAGGCATCAGCAGTTGTCTTTTTTATATTTTATACATTTATTCCAGTTGCAAAGAGAAGGATGTTTATACTCCCAGTATCCATTTTAGCAGTGGGAGTCAAAATGTAATTGTGTTTGCATTTTACTTATTTTAAATTTTTAGTGCTGGGGATTGAAGCCAGGTCCTTGTGCATGCTAAGCGTGTGCTCTGCCACTGAACAACACTCCCAACTTGATGTATGTTGGCATTTTAAAATTTAAAGTATAAATATTGATTTAATGGATATAGTTTAAATTCTTATTTAGCATCTGAAGTAGATTTTAAACTTCTGTCTCTTAGATTATCATCTGTTTTAGGATTTGGGGGATCTGTTACTGTGGCGCTTTCCCAGGGTGCTGTCTCTTAGTGATTTGTTTGTCGTGTTGCTCACTAGAACATGGCGATCATGGGTTTGTGCTGATCGGGCTGTACCTTTGGCTGGCGCTCTTGAGACTGAAAAACTGAGCAGCAGGATGAGTTAGTGGGTCAGTGATCCGGAGGTCTGCTTAGCTGACTGTGCATCGTGGCTTAACCACCAGTGCCGGCCGGTTAGCTAGCCCAGACTCGTTTGTATTGAAATGTAATTTTTGCCTGTAAAGCAGAAAAAAGAAAAATCCATTGATCATATGTATTATTTTTATACAGTGTTAAATAACTGGTTTTATGCCTAGGACTATGAGAAACTGGATCAGAATATCTTAAATGTGGATTATATTTGATGTGAAAATTGAGCTAAGGAAGGGAAATTTTTGTGCTGTCTTAAAAAACACTTCTAATCTGCTAAAATTGTTTGTCTTGGAAAAGTAGCCTTCAAAGATAGCAGCAACACTCAGCATCAGACAGTGCCTGTGCTAGTGTGTGTGCAGCATCTGCAGTAGATCAGCTTTTCAGTAGCTGTTTTCTGGTTATTAATGTAGTTCACATTAGAAATTTGAAGATCATTGTAAATAAAAATTAGTTTTATTATTTCAGTCTCCAGAATACATGATATTTTTAATACTTTTTCGGTATGATAATGTAATGATGAAAATTGTGACTATAACTTGCTGATATTTACCAGCTCGATTTTTTTTTTTTTTTTTTGTGGTGCCGGGGATCGAACTCAGGCCCTTGTGCTTGCAAGGCAAGCACTCTAATCACTGAGCTAAATCCCCAGCCTACCAGCTCGATTTTTAAAAAAATTTCTTGTTCATAAAAATTATTTAGTGGCTGGGAATTTAGCTCAAGTGGTAGAGCACTTGCCTAGCAAGCACAAGGCCCTGAGTTCAAGCTCCAGCACAATCCCCCCAAATTATTTAGTACTGTGTACATGCCCTATGATGCTAGCTAGACTTGGGAGGCTGAGGCAGGAGGGTACCAAATTCCAGTCCAGCTTAGGCGAGTTAGAGAGAACCTGTCTCAAAAATGTGTGTGTGTGTGTGTGTCTGTCTGTCTCTCTATACACACATACATATACACACAGGTACATATTTACACATACATATGGACTGGGTTATATATACACATAAACATGTATGTATGTATTTACAGACATGGACTGGGCTGTATATATGTACACACATATATATACACCTACACACACATATATTTACACACACATATGAAATGATGTACTGGGGACATAGCTCAGTGCTAGAATACTTGCCTAACATGAGTCCCCAGTACCGCACCTCTTGCTCCCCACACTGTTAGTCATTAGTAAAGGCGTTTTTTGGAGATATATGTAAGACCTGTTTTTTTGCTTCATTTATTGATATAAACATGGAATGTCTAACCTATTCGAAATGTTCAAGAATTTTTAAAAAATCGAATAACTCGTAATCTGCATTTTTACAGGATTTTATAGTCAAAGTCATTTTGCTGTTTTAAATAAGTTTGTTACTTTCCTAAAGTAAATCTGAAAAACCAACTAGTTGATTTTGCATTTTCCTTTTTGTTAAAGTTATTTATTGCTTGTGGACGAATAATTCACATAGACACATAGTAAATCTTATGTTTATTGTTTAATATTAAGAGCAGAAATACCCCATGAGTTTACTCAGAACAAAAATTAAGAGTTTACTTTATAATTTTATCTGACATGCTTCTTTTGTTTAATAATGGGAGACATGTCATTAGTAGTTTTCCTTCTGTTTGTCAACATGGACACTCCCAGAGTTAACTGAAAATTGCTGGACAAGTTTGTAAGGAGATAATAAAATAATGGCTTACTCAGTTCCCCAGAGTAATTACTAAAACGATACAGGTTTTTCTTAGTGGGCTGAATCCAGAGCCTTGTGCATGCCAGGCAAATGCTCTGTGAGTTTCGCCCTCAGCCTTTGAATTCTCTTGTGAAGGGTGGTCCTGCCGAGTTGTTCAGGCGGGCTTTCTGCCTTAGCTTCGTGAGTTGCGTGCGTTGCCGGAATTGCAGTCCTGTGCTGCCTCGCCCTGTTGGCCCTTCGCACTTAGCTGCCTTTCCAGCCCTTTCCTTTTTTGCTTTGAGACAGGGTTTCACCGAGTCACTGAATTGTCCAGGCAGTGCTTGAAGTTGTAGGCCTCTTGCCTCAGCTTCCCAGCGTGCTGGAATTGTAGGCACGCGCCTCCAGGTCTGGCTCCAGTTTAAGATTTGTGTTTTTTGTTTAATAAAAATCATTAGAATATATACCCATTGTTGAAAAATTGTTAGAAAATATGAGTGGGTATTAAGAAACTTAAAATTATTCAGTCATCTTGAATTTGGTATTTATACTTGAAGATATTTAACATTTGTAATTGTTAATAAAGGATATTTTTTTCCTTACAGAAGTGGATTCATATTCTGTCTTACCTCTCATACCTTTGAAAAGAAACTTTCTTTTTATGGATGTCACAGAGTGTACAGAAAGGAGGATATTTGTCTTTACGAGTTGAATTCTGTACTTACAAATGGAGGACTCTTGAAAGTCCCTAAGCTGGGCGTGCTAACACACACCTGTAACTCCAGTACTCTTGTAGGCTGAGGCAGGAGGATGGCAGATGCCATTCAGCCTGGGCAATTTGGTGACTTAGCGAAACCCTGTCTGAAAATAAAAGATACGGGGTTGGGGATTTAGCTCAGTGGTAGAGTGCTTGCCTAGCAAGCTCAGGGCCCTGAATTCTATCCTCCAACAACCCTGCCACCCCCCCAAAAAAGGGCTAGGGATGTAGCTCAGTGTGAAGACTCTGGATTCAATCTCCAGTGTCATGAGAAAAAAAAAAGTACCTACGAGGCCAGGTGTGGTGGTGTACCAGGAGGATCATCTGAATTCAAGGCCAGCCTGGGCTACATAGCGAGACCCTGCCTCAAAAAACAAAACAAAACAAAACAAAAGAAGTGCCAAAGAATGAAGGAAGATCTTCCTTCCTTGCTAAGTTACCAAGGCCGGCCTTGAGTTCTCAGTCTTCCTGCTGTAGCCTCCCAGGTACCTGGAAGAAGGGAGTATATGTGACTAGGAACTTGAGGCCCAATATTTACATACTTCCCTGAGAGAAGAGTGAGCTGAATAGGAAGGCACTAGGTGAATCAGGGACCAGATTCCCCTGCACTGAGGTTACTTTGCTCATTTGGAGTTAGTCATTTGTCACTCTGAAAGGAGCTAGACCTGGCTTGCCAGTGGAGCATTTGGTGAATGCTTCTAAGTCATTATCAAGACCTCGAGCAAGATTGCAAAAAAAGGCTAAATTATACCCTGAACTCCCTTTTCATCTTAAAATTTGTCATTTGTGCACTTCTTACACCTTTTTGATCAAGGTGGTTAGGTGGCCTCATACTGTTTACTGGTCCGGGGGCTTCAGCTCACCTCCTTGGCCCTTCCTTGAAGAGCTGCTTGTGCAGATTGTGCCTTTGTCTAAGTGGTTCATGCACTTTCCATTTACTTTTCCTTTTAGAGTGGTGAGTGTGACTCTGATAGATGCCTCATTCAGGACCTTCTTTCTTCTCCCAGAGAAGAATTTATAAACAAAATTGATTTCTCATTCATAGAATACATAGTACAGAGATTTTTGAGCAGTAGGCCTTTTTGGTCTTCCTTTAAGATGCAGGAAATTTAGTAGTGTCCTGTAGCATTGAGTATAAATGTGACCTCCTGATGCATGAATGAAAGTATTTGGAAGATGAGACTGTTGCTAGGTTTTTTTTTTTAGTATATATGCTGCCAAAGCGAGCACTGTTGGTAGACTTTTGATAGCTCTGTAGTTGAATTTCTTGGGACTAGTTGATTACTGGTTTCTTGGTGGATCGTGTGGGACAACACATTCTATTTTTAACCTTTTTTGTGTGTTATTTCCCACCAGGTGTAAGTGTCTATGTGGGAGAGTCATACTTATTTACATGTTCTCCCATTAAGCCACAGAACATTGTTCTTAGAGTAGACATTTATTAAGTCGCAAAGTATCAGAAAAACCTGGTTGAATATTCTAAAGCGTGTGCACTGACTTACTGATTTAACAAATTTGCCTGTAGATTTGTCATGTAAACCTCCTTCCTCCCCAGTTACTTGGGATTGAACTCAGAGTCTTCCCACTGGGCTATGTCCCAGCCCTTTTGAAATTTTGAAATGGGAGCTTGCTGAGTTGCCCAGGCTGGGCTTGGACTTGTGATGTTCCTGTTTGAGTCTCCCAAAATGCTGGGATGATAGGTGAGGGCCACCATGCCTGGTCAACAAGTTGTGTGCTTTATTGCAGAAAAGTTGGATGACAAAATAGCTTTTGCCTTGAATTATTTTACAACATGATTTTTTTCCTCATTTGATTTTTATTTTGAGGAGGGGGTGCTGGGGCTCGAATTCAGGACCTTGCGCTCTACCACTGAGCTAAATCCCCAGTCCATCTCATTTGATTTTTGAAGTCAGCAGTATTGAGGTTTAGTACACATATGATACAAATCATCCTTTTTACATAGAAAGGTCTGTAATCATCACAGTGAAATTTTCCTTGAGCCTTTTGTAGTCAGCGTACTCTCTCAACACCCAGCTTTTGGCAGTCGCTGATATTTTCTGTCCCTGTATGCGATCTACACGGAACCATAGAGTATGTAGCTTTTTGTGTTTGGTTCCTTTCACTTAATATGAAGCATTTAAAAATTATGAATAAAAGCATCTGCATGTAATTCCTGCCTCTGGGAGGCAGAGGCAGGAGGATCACAAGTTTGAGCCCAGCCTGGGCAACTTAGCAATTTAGCGAGACCCTGTCTCAAAAAGAAAGAAAAAAGGACTGGGGATGCAGCTCAGTGTGAAGGCCCCAGTACAAAAAAATTGTTATATAAGTAGTTCATTCCTCCCACCTTTTTTTTTGTGGTGTTAGGGATTGAACCACCTGCTAAGGTAAGAACACTATCAGAGTTATGTCCTCAGGCCTTTTTGTTGTTTATAAATTAATTAAATGTACAAGTTCAACCCTTTTTATTTTTTTGAGACAGGGTCTTGCTAACTTTCCCAGGTTGGCCTTCAACTTTCCATCCTCCTGTCTTAGTAGCTGGGATTACAGGCATTTGCCAGTGCACTTGGCCAATTCATTCTTTTCATTGCTAAGTAGCATTCCAGGCTCTAGGAGAATTGCAGTTTGTTTATCCATTCACCAGCTGAGCTGTAAACACTTGTGTACAGAGTTGGTGGGACGAACATTGTTCTGTGTTTTGGGTAGATGGAAGGGGTGGCACCCTCCGCGTGTGCACCCTGCACTCCCAGGCCTGGCCTGCCTGTGGCTGGCCTGGGTTTTGGCAGAGCGTCTGTGAGTTCCTGGACAGGAGGTGAAGGCAGGTCTGTGAAAATGGTGTGGAGCCTTTCTCACCCCCGCCTGCTTGAGGAGATGGACCAACACTTCTGCCAGAAACTTTTAGAAATGAACTCAGTAAAGTTGTAGGATACAAAATCAATTTATAATAATCAGTTGCATTTCTATGTATTAACAACAACTGTATGAAAAAGAAATTAAGAAAACAATCCCATTTATGATAGCATCAAGAAGAATAAAATACTTAGGATTAAATTTAAGCAAGAAGATGAGACATCTGTGTACTGAAAATCATAAAGACATTTGTGAAGTTAACTGAAAAGGACACAAATAGGTGGAAAAATCTGTATTTATGGAGTGGAAGAATTATGTCTAGCCAGGTGTGGTGGCATTATTATGCCTATAATCCTAGCACTTAGGAGGCTGAGGCAGGAGGATTGCTGAGAGTTCGAGGCCAGCCTGGGCTACACAGCAAGACCCTGTCTTAGAAAAACCGAAAGAAGTCCATACTTCCTAAATCCATTTACAGATTTAGTGTAAGCATTATCAAAATTCTAGGGGCATTTTTCATGAAGACAGAAAAAAAAACCCAAAAAACTAAAAATTTGTGGAACCAGGAAAGGCTCCAAATAGCTGGAGCAGATGTCTTAGTTACTTTTCTCTCGTTGCTGAGACAAAATACCAGACACCCAAGGTTAGGGGAAGAAAGGTTTATTTGGCTCACAGTTTGTAGGGGTTTCAGTCCACTGTCAGCTGGGTCCAAGGCAGGGTGGCCTGGCAGACAGGCAGAAGGCAGCAAGGTAAGCAAGGGAGCAAGAAATGGGGTAAGCAAGGGGCTAACCAGCTTCTTCCTGTATCTTATATCTTGTCCAGGCTACCTGTCTTTAGGGTGGGCAGTACTCCCACCCTTAATCCTAACAGCCTTAATCCTAGTGTCACATCCTTGATCCCAGTAGAACCAGGCCAAACCAATCAGTGGACTAATTTAGTAATCGCACACGCTGGAAAAGCTACCTCTTACCACATGAGGCTTTGGGGGGATGTTATAGTTTGTGTCTAGATTTCCCCCCAAAGCCTCATGTGTTAAGAGGTAGCTGGATCAAGAGTGTGCGGTTACTAAATTAATCCACTGATTGGTTTGGCATGGTTCTGCTGGGATCAAGGATGTGAAACTAAAATTAAGGGTGGGAGTGCTACCCGCCCTAAGGGCAGGTGGCCTAGATAAAAGATACAGGAAGAAGCTAACTAGCTGCTTGTTTGCATTGCTTATTTGCATACATTCCTTGCATTTCCTCACTTTACTTTGCCGGCTGGTCGGCTGCCGGTCTGCCCTGCCTCTGCCATGCCGCCCTGCCTCGGACCCAGCGGACTATAGACTGAAACCTCTGCAGACTGTGAGCTAATAAACCTTTCTTCCCCTAACTTTGGGTGTCGAGTATTCTGTCCCAACAACAAGAGAAAAGTAACTAAAACAGGGGACATCTAGACACAAACCATAGCAGCAGACTTGAATTCTTTAAGAGCAAAATCAGAGGTAATCCGCTTCTAATCTCAAACTGTATTACAAAGCTGTAGTACCTGAAATGGTATGATGCTGGCATAAAGCATAGATGAGGGAGCAGAGGATAGCCTGGAGATCTCTCTGTTTGATAGGCAGTGGGTAGTACACAGCGGGCTGGGGCAGTCTCTTCAATAAAGGCTGCGGGAAAACTGTGCACAGGCAAAATAACGACACTTGATTCTTCTGTCAAACACAGTCATTGAGATTGATTAAAGATTTAGTAAGTCTGAGTCCTAAGATAAGGAAAATCCTGGAAGAAAACAGGGGAAAAGCTCCTTGATGTTGGTCCTGGCAGTGATTTTTTTCATATGACATCAGATGCACAGGCAACAGAAACAAGAACAAACAGCAACTACTCTGTCAAACCGAAAAGCTTCTGCACAGTAGAGGAAGCAGTAGAGTGGAAAGCAGCCTGTGGAATGGGAGACATTTGTAAGCCATATATCTAATAAGGGATTTGTATTCAATATGTATAAAGAGTTTATGTAACTTAATAGCAAAAAAACTCCCCAAACCTGAATAACCAAATTAAAAAATGTATGAAGGATCTGAGTAGATATTTTTCCAAAGAAGACATAAAAGTGAGCAACAGGTATATGAAAAGGTATTCAGTACAACTAGTTATTAGAGGGATGCATATAAAAATTATAGTGAAGCCAGGAATAGTAATGTGCCTGTAATCCCATCACTCAGGAGGCTGAGGCAGGAGGATTATGAGTTTAGGGCTGACTTGGACATACCGACTCCAAGGCTAGCATGAACTGTGAAGTGAGAACCTGTCTCAAAAAAAACAAGCTCAGTGTGGTGGCACATACCTGTAATCCCAGTACTTAGGGGGCTGAGACAGGAGGATTGCCATGAATGAGTTCAAGGCCACCTTGGGCTAAATGCTTCAAGACAAACCTAAATTGCATAGAGAAGACCCTGTCTCAGAAACAAACAACAAATTAACAAACCCTTAAAAAGCCCAAACCAAAAAACACGACCCCCAAAAGGATAGTGAAATACCGTCTCACACCTGTTAGGATGACTATCAAGATGAGAGGGAAGTGCAGACAAAATGTGGAGAAAAGGGAACCCTTCCTTGTATGTGGTGGAAATGCGACCTGGAGTAGCCATGATGGAAAGCAGGATAGAGGTTTTTAAAAGTTGAAAATTAACTCTGTGATGAAGCAGTCTCACCTCCGGTTATGTACCCTACTTCTGGGTGCCGTTAGCATCTGGTAAAGGAAATGATATCCCAGAGAGAGTGCTGCGCTCAGGTCCTCCTTTCAGCATCACTCACCATAGCCAAGATATGGAAAGCCCAAAAGGTCCATCGTGGGAAAATGGGTAAAATGTGTTAGGAATGCAGCATACAAAGCAGTATGCTCACGCATAAAGACGAAGGAAGCGGTGCTGTTTGGGAGAACGTGATGCTACGTGAAATAAGCAAGCACGGAAAGACAGATGCTGTATGGAGGCACATGTAAGTCAGACTCAGCAGCCGAGAGTGGAGGTACCCAGAGCCTGTTGGGGACTGGGGAGGTGCTGGTCAAAGGACACAAAGTTAGTTACTGGATGGTTCCATTCTGGAGAGCTAACGTACTGCACAGTGACTGTAGGGTTGCAGTAATAATAGTGCGTACTTGAAATTGGCTGAAAGTAGATCGTTTCCCTCAACGTTTAACTGTGTGAGGTGATGGATGCATTCATTTGATTGTGATAGTCTTTTATGGTCTGTGTCAATGGTTGGGAACCTATGGCATGCACGCGGCCATGGGCTGTTTGTTACCATTGAAAACTTTGAAATGTTTGCCATCACTGGTCTACAATCTTAAATTTGCTATGTAGCTCTGGTTGGCCTTGAACTCCTGGTGATTCTCCTGCCTCAACCTCCCGAGTGCTGGGATTACATATGTGTGCCACCACGCCTGGCTAGTTTCTAGTATTTTATTAAAAATTTTGCATCTCTATTTAGAGAGATTTTGTTTTTTTGGGTTTTTTTTTTTGGTTCTGGGCATCGAACTCACGGCCTTTTGCTTGCAAGGCAAGTACTCTAACCACTGAGCTAAATCCCCAGCCCTAGAGAGATTTTGTTATTCCTTTCGTTCTGGTGTATCAGAGAAGTGTTGGCCTCCTAGAGAAAGTTGGAAGCCTTTCCTGCTTTTGCAGTGTGGCAAAAGTCTTTTTGTAGAATTGATATTATTTCTTTCTACAGAAAATTCAGTAGTGATGCTGTCTGAGCCTAGATTAATCTTTGTGAAAGGATTTTTAATTAAAAACTTAATTTCTTTAGTAGACAGAGTATTCAGATTATCTGTTTCTTTTTGAGCAAGCTTTGCTTGTGTGTTTCAAGGAATTTGTCTAAATAAATTATCTCATTTATTTATTTATTTAGTTGCCTTACTGTCTTTTTTCTGGTACTGGGGATTGAACCCAGGGCCTTAGCATTGAGCTGTGTCCCTAGTCCTTTTGATTTTTTGATACAGTGTCTGACTGGGTTGCCTTGGCGGCCCTCAAACTCGTGCTTCTCCTGCTTTAGCCTCCCAAGTGCTGGAATTGCAAGTGTGTGCTGCCGTGCCAGGTTCTGTTACTATTCTCTTTAATGTCTGTACAGTGTTTAGTGGTGTCATCCATTTAATTGTTGTTATTGGTGATTTGTGTGTTCCTTTTTTTTTTTTTTTCCTTTTTTTCTTCTCCTGGTTATTTCTGGTTAGAGCTTGATCTCAAAGAACCAACTTTTGGTTTTCAGTGTTCTTCTTTAATGCTTTTCTGTTTCTTTTTATTGACTTGTGCTGCTATGTAGTCTTTCTTTTTGCTTTATTCGGGTTTAATTTATGTTCACTTTTCTCTTGAAGTAAAACCTGAAGTTAATGATTTTCTTTCTCTTTTTTTTGGTAGGACTGGAGCTTGAACACAGGGCCTTTCCCAGCTTTATCCCAGCCTTTTTAATTTTATTTTGAGATAAGGTCTTGCTAAATTACCCAGGCCATCTTCAATCTCACTGTCTTCCTTGCCACCCCGTAGCAGGGATTACAGGTGTGTGCTGCCATGTCCAGTGTTCTTGTCCTTCTTAATACAGACATTTAATACTATATATTTTCCTCTTAAGTACTGCTTTAGTGGCATCCCACAGAGTTTGTCGTGTTCTTTTATTCCTTTTAAAATACTTATTTCCCTTTTTATTTATTTTTGAGTAACAGTGTATATGAAAGTATGTTTAATTTCCAACTTCTTGGTTGTTTTCTATAGATGTTTTTATTACTGATTTCTAATTTAATGGCATAGTAGTTAGAAAAAAAGTTTGTTTGACTTGTATCCTTTGTTTAAGTTTATTTTCCTGGTGCTGGGGGGCACACTCTGCCCTGAATTTACACCCTAGCCAGTTTATTACAATTGTAATTTTTGAGATAGGATCTTGGTATGTATTTTGTGTGTACTTAATGGGGTGCTCTTCAAATGTGTGCTCTCCACACTGTGGAGACAGTAGCACGGTGGTTACAAGGAGGTGGGGTAGAAGGAAGGGGACTAGGAAGCGAGTGAGAAGGGGTAAACCTTTCTTTTAGGGGTAGTAAAAGTGTGTTGGAGTTGCACTGTGGGGATAGTTACACAATCTTGTGAATGTACAAAAAACTACCAAAGTATACTTTTTAATTTTTATTTATTTATTTTGAGACAGGGTCCTATAGTGGAGTTCAGACTGGCTTTGAACTCACTGTGTAGCCCAGGCTGGCCTCGAACGCTTGGTGATCCTCCTCCTTGTCCCTCCTGAGTGCTGGGATTACAGGCTTGCACCACCACACCTAGCAGTTGTACTCTTTTAAATGTGTCAGTTTTATGGTGTGTGAGAAAAGTCCTAATTTTTAACGTTTCAGTGGCCACAGATGCTAAGTGGCTACTGTATTGGATGGCACAATCACAAAGGGCAGAAAAATTTAGTGCAAGTCTTCTGCGAACAAGAAGTTTACTTGTATTTTAAGGCATCTAGTGGGGAGGGGTTAGGAAGGATGGCAAAGCAGACAAATTTAAGAGCAACAGTAGAGTGCTAGGCATATACACTGGGATAGATGACCTCAGAAGAACATTTCAAGCTGGGCTTGGTGGTTCACTCTTGTAATCCTCACTACTTGGGAGGCTGAGGCAGGTGGATGGCAAGTCCAAGGGTAACCTGTAGTAGAGCAAAACCTCGTTTCAGAAAAATAAAAAAATCAAAAATAAATGGTTTTGAAGGGCTGGGGGTGTAGATCGGTGGTAAAGTGCTTGCCTAGCATGCATAAGCCCTGGGTTTGATCCTTACTACCACCAAAAAAAAAAAAAAAAAATTGGACTGAGACTTATAGTCCCAGGACGTCAGCAGCTGATGCAGGAAGATGATTAAGTTTTAGAGATCAACCTGGGCAACAGAGGAAGATCCAGTCTCAGAACAAAGCAGAATGACACAGGTTTTGTGGACCGATACATTTTGTGAAGTTTTACACTGGTTTCTTTACTGCAAGACTTCCTAGAACATTCTAAATGCTATTCTGCTGTGTAAATTTGAACAAAGGGACACTTACGCAGCATTCACTTTACCATACAAATGTTTTTACATATTACATCACGCTGATTTGGGAAATACTGGACTACATGATTATTAGGGTCCTTCTGGGTCCAAAGCTATATGACTGGTAGAAAATCTTTTTGTTCTTCATTTGGCTTGGCATAAATGTAAATTTGTAAATCGGTAAGAAAAAAATAATCAGTTACCTCTGTGTAAATGCTGGTCCATTTCGCAGGATGTTTAGTGCTAAAGTTGTAGAAAGGTAAACTGAGATGTCAGCTATTGTATTCAAATAAGTTTATAACATAGCCTGCACTACAGAATACAACTGTATATGGCTGCCTAAGTACACACATATGCACCCTGCACTGGTGAAACTTCTGTGACATGAACTGTCGATCTCTTGACCCTGAGAGTGTCTGGCCTAGACAGGCATCTCCTATTTGTTGCCCCGATTCTGAACTTTTCTCTAAATACTGCCTATTCAGTATTTACAGATGTCTAAAACCAGTCATTTCTCTATGATGTATCTTGCGCTAAGAACAGTTCAGACTTGCATTAGTCCTTCTTTAAACACGTTTATTCCATTTTTACTGAAGGTGACCAGCTGTGCATTGAGTTTGCGTTGTCCAGATCCGCACATTCCAGGGAAAGGGCTGGTCGTGGTCAGTTCCTGGGAGATAATGTAAACCCTGGACTGTCCTGCCTGGTGAAAGTGTCTCTGTATACCTGGCCCAGGGCCGTGCTGGAGCGGGGGACACGCCTGCTTTTGTTCTACAGGGGCCTGAGATGTGCTCTTTCCACCCAGCGGCAGCTGGGCCCTCTAGCTGAGGTCGGTCTGGGTGAGCCTTCCTGGTCGGCAGCACTACGCAGATGTTGTCACACATCATCGCCGAGAGAATTACACGCTCCTCATATAGCTCCACGGGGCAGTGACAGTTGAAAGCCGGTAGAGTTACTCCTGGACTCCGCTTTATGCACCTTTTTCCTTTGCTGACTTTTTTTTTCCCTGAGACAGTGTCTCACCATGTAGTTCAGGCTGGTCTTGAACTTGTGGCCATCCTCCTGCCTCTGCCTCCCTGGTGCTGGGATTACAGGTGTGCGCCACTACGCCTGGCTCCTTTTACTGATTTTAACCTGTATCCTTTCACTGTGCTAAACATTAATCAAGCAGAACTATTTTTCTGGTGATGTGAGTCTGTCTGTCAAACAGTTGGGCTTAAGAGTGGTCCTGGGAATCCCTGATAAACCAACTTGCTATGGCTTCACTGGAGACACCTCCCAGGAGTAAAAAGTTTTAATGTATACCAAAATCAAGTAGCTATGAAAAGTCATTTTAGCCAAACACCTCTTGGAGTAAAAGCTACTGGCTGGTATTAAGTCAATTGAGGGAATTTACATGCCTCTACAATGAACAGTAATTCAAACAAAAATTTTTTATGTCTTTATTTGAAACACTGAAAAAATAAAAGAAATAAGGTATTACAAATTTTTAAAATCTCGAAAGACAATATGAAGGGGCCATTCTAGGAAAATTGAGCATAAACATAATGATAAAAGTGATGTATCTGGGGGCTGGGGATTTAGCTGAAGTGGTGAAGTGCTTGCCTAGCAAGCACAAGGCCCCGAGTTTGATCCCCAGCACCCCCCCAAAAAAATGATGTGTCTGTGAAGGTGAGTGGGTAGACAGTGGATTCTCTCCCGATGTATGCAGCCACTGTCCACCTGGGGGCCCAGACAGAAAAGGGGATCAGTCAGTCAGTCGATGACTCACTCTCCCACTACTGCCCTATCCTGCCCAGTCTTGTGCATTCAGCCCTGAATACACCTGGCTTTCCCTGATTCCTGGCTTTTGGTCTTGGGCTGAGCCACACTGCCGGCAACCCAGGGTCTCTATGGGCCGGTTCCCCTGACAAATCCTCTCCACTATCTCTAGATCTCCATACACACATCCTGTTGTTCCCTCTACAGCACTCAAAACAACAGTTAGGTGGATGGAGGATGGAGTGCATGGGGGGTGGTAGATGGATGTATGGTTAGATGGAAAGAAAAAACAAGAAGGAGAGAGGAAGGGAGGGAGAAAGGAATGAAGGAAGGAAGAAAAGGAAGGTCTTTAACATTGTTTCCCTCTCTAGAGAACTGAAGTGGTAGGTGCACTGAAAGTTAACGGGGAGTGGGAAATAGGCATAGTACCAGAGTGTTTCTCCACAAGGTACTGTTAATTCCAAAGAAATATTTCAGGAGTAAATTTCACAGTGGAGAACTCTGGCAGACACAGCTGTGGTCAGGTGACCACAGTGAGTGTCATCAGTAATGGGACAGATGCGAGTCAGCATGGGAAGCGGTGCAGTAACACAGGGTCATTTTCTTGGCTGTCTTGTCACCATGTGTGACCTGACTCTCCTCAAGTGTCAGTCTTGGAAACCAAAGCAAAACGAGGAAATGAGAAACTGCTCCAGAGTGAAGGAGACTAAAAATCTTCAAAAAAATAAAAGCAGATGATTTATTTGAAGATGGGAAAAGGAGAGAGAGTGTGATAGAGAGAGGAAGAGCGAGCAAGAGCCTGTAACTCTGGATGAGTAGGGAGTATTGGAAAGGGAAGCACTCAGGAGACTAAAGATTTAAGACAACTGAATGTAACACATTCAGGAACTGAATTCTTCAGCAGTAAATAGTGCTCTTGGGACAAGTGGCAAAATTTGAAAGATCTAAGGATTAGGTAGTGGAGGTATGTTGACATATTTCCTGAATTTGATGATGATTTCATAAGATAATATTGTTCTTTGTAGTAAAAACACACTGAAACCGGGCCCAGTGGAACATACCTGTAATCCCAGCTACTTGGGAGGCTGAGGCAGGAGGCCATCCTGGGCAACTTAGTGAGACCTTGTCTCAAAATTTAAAAAGGGGCAGCGGATGTGCCCTTCGGCTCAATGGTAGAGCACCCCAGGACTGCCAAATAGGTCCACACTAAAGTGTTCACGAGTGATAGGCAGAGGCCAGCACTTTACTCCCACCAGGTTAGGGGGAAGTGTTCTTCATATTGAACCAGGTCTGGTGGTGCAGACTTGAAACTCTGGCTATACAGGTGACTGAGGTAGATAACCCAAGTTCGAACCCAGCCTGGGCAACTTAGCAAACTCTGTCTCAAAATAATAAAAGGCCTGGGAATGTAGCTCACTGCAGAGGCCCTGGGTTCAATCCTCAGCAAACCACCCACCCCCCGAAAAAAGAAAGGTTGGGGATTTAGTTCAGTTGTAGGGTGCTTGCCTAGGGTAAACAAGGCTCTGGGTTCAGTCCCTAGTACCACAAAACAAAAACAAACCAAAAACCAACTGTTATATGGTAGTTCCTTTAGAGAAGGCTCGCCACTCAAAAATATTCCAGGTCCTGCTTTTCTCGAACAAAGAATTGGATGAGACAAGCGATAACAGTGCCAAAAAGTTTATTGAAAGAAAGGCAAGGTAAATGGGTGTTGGAAAAACCAGCTCTGCAGAGCAAACTGGCCAAACAAAGGAAAAGGGTGTGAAAAGCAAAAATAAAAGTATATGGAGTGAGATAGTATCTTAATGTTGTTTTGATTTGCATCTCACAAATGACTAGTGATGTTGAACACTTTTTCATATATTTATTTGCCATTTTTATTTCTTCATTTGAGAAATGTTTATTCATTTCAGTTGCCCAGTTTTGGATTGGGTCTTTAAATTTGGGAGGTTTAATTTTTTTGAGTTCTTTATATATTCTAGGCGTTAGACCTTTGTCTGATGGATAGCTAGTAAAAATTTTTTCCCATTCCGTGGTTTTTTATCCTGCTGTATTGGTGATTTCTTTTGCTGTGCAAAAGCTTTTTAATAGCATGTGGTCCCAAGCACTTATTCTTTGTATCGTTTCCCATGCAGTCTGGGTTCTGTCCATGAATTTTTTCCCAACCTCTATGTCTTCAAGGGTTCTTCCTATTCTATTTTCCAGTAAATTTAGTGTTTCTGTTTTAATGTTTAGATCTTTAACCCACTTCGATCTCAGTTTAGTGCATGGTGAGAGACATGTATCTAGTTGTAGTTTTCGCCATGTGGCAAGCCAATTTGAATCGTGTCTATGAAAAAATCAACCAACAGCAAATGCTGGAGGGGCTGTGGGGAGAAAGGAACCCTCCTCCACTGTTGGTGGGAATGCAGACTGGTCCAGCCACTGTGGAAATCAATATGGAGATTCCTCAAAAAACTAGAACTAGAGGTTCCATTCGATCCAGCTATTCCCCTACTGGGGATCGTTCCAGAAGAGTTAAAATCGTCATTCCACAGAGATATATGCACAACCATGTTTATAGCACTGCAGTTTGTAATAGCTAGATCTTGGAAACAACCCAAATGCCCAATGACCAATGAATGGCTAAAGAAGATGTGGTTTTTCTACACAATGGAATACTATACTGCTATAAAGAAGGATAAATTAGAGTCATTTGTATGTAAATGGATGTTCCTTGAGGATATACTATTAAGTGAAATAAATCAGACACTCAGAAGCACACATCAAATTGTTTCTCTGATATGAGAAACCATAACTGTAAATAAGAACAAATTATTGTAATGGATATTATATAAAAGGAAGATAATATACAAAGAAGAGGAGTACTAGAAAGAGGGAAGGGGGAAAAGCAGGAAGGGAAAAATGGAAAGAAAGGGGAAAGGGAAATCATGGAGAATTGTAAATAAACCTGCTGTAAATAGGGATGGAGGGAACAGAAGGGAGGGGAGGGTAGAGGAGGGAGAACCAAGAGACACCATGTACAGGTATGAAACAAACATGTTAAATGTGATCAATATATGGAAAATGTACCAATACATGTTCTTGGTTAAAAAAAAAATATGCTGTGTCTGAGACACAGCTCAGGTTACAGGGCAGACTTGTGTGACAGCAGCTCTCTGTGACGGCTGCTCCTCTGTTGAGTGGTCTGCATCTTCTCCTGACCTCCTCTGTCCTCTCACAAGCTCCAGAGTCTTCTCTTGAGCTCGAAGAAGTCTGGTATGAGGGTCCTCACTTTGCCTTGGGATCTTGTAATTGACAAGTGGGGAGTTCCTGGCCTTTGCCTTTGGAACTTGTGATTGACAGATCCTCCCCCCTTCCCCAGCTAGCTTGGCATGCACTATCTCCTATAATCTTTCCCCTGAGAGACATAAACCCTGTAAATCTTTGTGGGGTGCTGAAGGAGTGGAGGTCTCTCTTTTTTGTAGCTTCTTCAAGATGGAAGGGGCTGTAGACCCTGCCTGCTAGGAATTATGTGCTCTCCAACTACCTGGGGGTGTTGTGGCTTGTGGCTGGGTTCAGGGAAGAAAAATCTGTCAGAAAATAATGAAAAAAGAGTTGATGACCATCGAGCTGCCTGTTTAACGGGAGAAAGAAACTTTACTATTATTAGTCCAGATGTGAGGAGCAGGTCAGACTTCCATGCTTCCTGTAGAGAAGAATGCATGTTAGAGAAGTTTGTCAGATAATTTAGCAGAGTCCAAGAGTCATGGCCTTAGCAGGATCTTGTTTGGCCATCTGTAGTAACACTGGACCTCTGTTTTTCAAAGAGAAAGCTCAAGTCTTCCAGAGGCTTGCAGGAGTAGCTTTTATTCTTTTGGACGATCTTGTTCTGGCAGGAGGCCAGCCTCGGAAATCTAGAGGGGTGATTGGCTGTGTCAAATAGAATTTTTATTTTTAGTTTTTTGAGGAATCTCCATACTGATTTCCATAGTGGTTGTACATTCCCACCAACAGTATCAAAAGGTTCCTTTTTCTGTACATTATTGCCAGCATTTGATATTATTTGGTTTCTTTTCTTTTCCTTTTTTTTTTTTTAAACTGGGTCTTTCTATGCAGGCTCCCCTTGAACTCACTATGTAGCCCAGGCTGGCCTCTAACTTGCGGTGATCCTCCTGCCTCAGCCTCCTGAGTGCTGGAATTACAGGCATATGGCACTACCCTGGCTGTTTGATTTCTTGATTATAGCTGTCTTTCTAGAGTAAAATGGCATTTCAGTGTTGTTTCAATTTGTATTTTTCTAATGGCCAGTGGTGTTGAACATTTTTTGTGGATTTATTGGCCATTTGTACTTCTGAAAATTGTCTACTAATTTTCATTGCACATTTTATGATTGGGTCTTTTATTTTGTAGGGCATCTAATTTTTTTTAAGTTCTTTATATGTTCTAGATGTTAGTCTCAGGGAGGAAATTCTTGCTAGGATCTCTGACCCTTTTCTGAACTAGGGATGGTTTGAGAGTGGTCAAGAAAAATATCAGCCTGACTTTCCTGGAGAAAGATCTGTAGGTTATGGACAATTAAAGAAAAGAGAGGAGGCTGCATTGTCAGGACCAGGACTTTTGGAGTTTAGAGGTACGAAAATGCTGATTCTCTGCCCAAGTTAGAGCAGAAGGTAGCTGGGATAGAACTGTTTTGTAATAGTCTTGCCTAAGAAAATTGCTCATTGAAGGGGGAGATGTCAGAAGAGATTGGATTAGTTGACTGTTATCTCTTCACAAAAAATCTCCAAGTACCATAAGTGTGTGGTTCTGATACTTTGCTTTTCTGTGGGGTGGGGGGCGCTGGGGATCGAACTCTGGGCCTTCTGCTTGCTAGACCAGTGCTCTCTACCATTGAGCTACATCCCCAGCCCCCCTTCACATATCCTTTCAGCAAAAACTTTTTAGTCTCATGTAATGATGACATATTTTAGAACCTGTTACTCTAAGACTTAGCGATGCCGTCTGTCTCTCAAATTTCATTAGTTACAAGCTTTGTTGGAATGCAGAATCGAAAGCTTGTTAAATGAGAACTCTGAGAACACCCCTCCAGCTCTGCACTAAGTCGGATGCTGTGTTTCTGCCATGCCCTTATAGCATGATTGCACGTGTGAAGTTTTTTCCTTAACAATTTTATGAGAAAGATGATTACTGTATGAATTAATTTTAAATTCCAGCTGATGTCTCAGTCTTAGAGTTGGAACAGTAGAGAACTAATGATACATCAGTAGTGAACTTCTTGTTTTCTAGGCCCAGGACAGATTTTCATGATTCTTTACCCTTGTTATTCCTAGAATAACTTCTGTCACAAGATCTATTCTGTGAGGCTCCTTTCAGAGAGTGGTCTAGGGTATTTGAACTTGAATACGCTTCGTATCCTCCTTTATCTCCTTTCCCTCTTGGTGGTACTGGGGATTAAACCTGGGGCCTGGGCTGGGGATTTAGCTCAAGTGGTGGAGTGCTCGCCTAGGAAGCACAAGGTGCTGAGTTCGATCCCCAACATCCCCTCCTCCCCAAAAATACCTAGGGCTTCATGAATGGTAGATAAACGCTCTACCACTCAGCTACATCCCCAGCTCTTTTTATTTTCAGAGAGAGTCTCACTGAGTAGTGTTGCTTTGAACTTGGAATTTTCCTGACTCGGCCTCCTGAGTAGCTTGGATTACAGCAGCATCACTACACCTGGCTTTCTTCAAATTCTGTATGGACATTTTCTGTTTGTTTGCCTGTCCTGTACTGGAATGAATAGTTGAGTGCAGAGAACATACTTTCTTTTTGAAATCTGAGGCTGGGGATTTAGCTCAGTGGGTAGAGTACTTGCCTTGCAAGGACAAGGCCTGAGTTTGATCCCCAGCACCAAAAAAAAAAAAACAAAAAGTCATTTTGAAATCTGAACACACCATGTGATGTCCGTTAAGTTACACGTGTTCAGTGAAGAAGAGTTTATTCGAATGAGCCAGTTGAACCAAATTAAATTACATCATGGAGGATGTAGAAGAAATTGCCTAGTACTTTAGGTTGGCTGGCTGGTGAAACGAGGGTGCAAGGGGCTTAGTGTGAATGATAGTGCAGTTGTGACCTTTTCCAGAGCGTGGAGGGTTCTTATGCTTGCTTCCACCCAGTACCGGTCTCAGAACATCAGACTGAGACGCAAATTTAATTTTTTTTCTTAGAGATTGAATAGAAGTGCCAGTGTAGGCTGGATGGTGCCAAAACTTCTGGAGATCCAAGAAGTCTCCCTTACAGCATTTTACTCTTTTCCACCTTCGTTAGATGATGGAAGTAACTGTGATTCTCTGGAATCTTACAGTAGATACACATCAACAGATAATCTGTAACTTCTGTGTGTAATATGGAACCAAAATGTGTGAGACACAGTACCTAACTCAGGAGACCTAAGCCAGGCAGTGCGTGAGTTTGCGCCGCGCCGTGTGCATGTTACTCAGCTACTGTTCTGTAGTGATTAGAGAGTATGACTGCAGTCAGGGAGATTTTCCTGTAGGTTCAGGACAGGGCATCAGTCGTTGGGAAAAGCTGTTACAGGCGAAGGAAAAGGCAAAGGTACAAAGGTAGGAAAACATGATCCATATTTTGCGAACAGTAAGATTACTTAAACTGTAAGCTAAAGTCCAGGTAAGGTTGAAGGGGAACTAACTTCTGTAACACCCACTTCAGCCTCCTGAGTGATTGCTTACAGGAATATGTCAGCATGCCTGGCCCTTCACTTACAGTATAGACGTTTTTAGCAGTACTGTTTTTAGTTACTACCCCCCACCCCAATACTAGGGATTGAACCTAGGGCCTTATGCATGCTAGGCAGGCAGTCTCTAGTGCCGAGCTACATCCCCAGCTCTTTAGCTTTAGACAGGATCTCCATAAATTGCTTGGGCTGACTTCAGACTTAGAACAGTCCTGTCTCAGCTTCCCGCGCAGTTGGAATTGCAGGCTGAGATTACAGGCATGCATCACCACATTCAGCTAATTTGTTTCATGTTTTTTTCTTTTCTCCATGAGTAACTGTCAGTGAATATCCTTATTTTTCTCAGACAAATACTACAAAGCTGTATGTGTCATGGTACTTATAAAAGTTCAGGTTAAAATAATTGAAGCTCTTGAGGTAGGTTTTTTTTTTTTTTTTCTGTTAGGAGGTGGTTTTATTGCCTGATGAAGCCCAAGAGTAGTGTTTCACAGTGTCAGGCTCAGGTGTGTCGTAGTCCTGTTTGTCAGTGGCTTACTGGGTGCTTCCAGAGTTATTCAGTTGGAGGATTTTAAGGGTAACTGTGCATTTGAAAATGTATTTTCTTAACATTCTCATTGAATGGTGGCAGAGGGGCTGACAGATGAATGGAAACGGCTCCTTTCTGCAGGATGTGTTTTGGTAGTAGGTAAGGTAAAACTCATGGCTAAAAAAAATAATTGAGAGCTCCTCTGGTGTAGTGGTACACGTCTGTAATACCAGCACTCTGGGAGGCTGGGGTAGGAGGATTGCAAATTTGAGCCCAGCCTGGGCGTCTTGGCAACTTAGTGAGAGCCTGTCACAGAATAAAATAAAATAAGTTAAAATTTGTGGGAATAACTTAGGGCGAAGGCTCTGAGTTCAGTTAAAAAAAAAAAAAGTTTTTTTGCTCAATGATGTCTCATTGATCTTAGGGGTTTTCTTCATTTTAATTTTTTAAAAATCTGAGTTAATTTCAAAAGACCTGTCTTCAAGGTCAGATATCTTTTTTCTGTATGATCAGTTCTGCTCTTGAGGCTCTCGGTTACATTTTTAATTTCATTTACTGAGTTCTTCAGTTCCATGATTTCTGATTGGTTCTTTTTTATGATCTCTATCTCTTTATTGAATTTCTCATTCATAACGTGAACTATCTTCCTGATTTCATTGACTTGTTTGTATTTTCTTGTATATCATTAAAATCACTTTCTTTCTTTCTCTCTGTCTTTCTTTCTTTCTGTCTGTCTGTCTGTCTTGTATGTAGTCCAGGAAGGCTGGCTTGGAACTTACTTTCTAGTCTAGACTGGCGTTGTGCTTACGGTCCTTCCGCTTCAGGTTCTGGGATTACAGGTGTGTACTGCCACAACTGAGAAGATTATTTTATTTGACAGTTCTGTGTTACGCTGTTCACAGCTTTCCTTTTCTTTGGGGCCTCTTCCTAGAGAGTTTGTCCCTGTGGAGCCCTCAGGGTTTTGGTAGCCCTGTGTTGGTATTTTGTGTGTCTTTGAGTTGTGAGCAGATCCAGTCGTGTAAGGTGGCTTTCATAGCGAGAGGCTTTGTGTGGGTGATGGTAGGAGGTGCTGCATGGCATGAGTTCCTGGTGGGAGCTTTAGTATCTGTGTAGCTCCTCCTGCTGAAGCCCACCTTGGTGGTGTCCTTGGATGTCTCATGGTCTAAGCTGCAGGGTTATGGGATTGTGCAGCCAGCTAGGCTGCAGCTCCCTTAAACAGGGAGGGTTCACCGTCAGCTCGGGCGATCTCATGCCTGGTTGCAAGCATGGAGCATCCCATTGTTTCATGTGTCCTAGTTCGTGTGAGGGCAGGGCCATCCTGGTGGGCTCTGATGGCTCCAGGGGGTGTAGCGGCGCATACTTAGGTGGGTTACCTGTCAGTGTCTGAGTCCACACGGGCCGAATGGCACCAGTGGGCATGGACTGGGCACCTGTTAGCGTGAGAGGCTGCAGCACTGCTGAGTATTGAAGCCGCTCCCAGGACACTTCTGGGGACGAGGTGGGTGGCAGGAGTGGGAAGTGCTGAGGGACTCCCGCTTCCCTTTCCCTGATGAGCAGAGTCCGTCTGGATTTAGGGTTGATGTTGAGAGAAAGAACAGCTGGGGTTATGTGCTGGTTCCTTCTTTCTGAGGCCACCGTGTGTGTCTGTGCCCTGCACTGCACATCCCCGTCCACACTGTGCTCTCTTGCTCTGCTTCAGACACTCCAGTGCTAGTTGGGGAAATACGCCAGGCATTCTGGTCAGCTGTCTTTCTGAGCAGCTCTGTTTGTGTGTTTTCAAAAGTATCTTGAGCCAGTTTGATTTCATCACTCTTGGTTTTATTTATTTTTTTAAATTTTTATTAGTACCTATAAATTTTGTAGAATATTGGGTTTCAATGTGGTATTTTGTACATGCTTATCTTCTTGATATTTCAAGTTTGTATAATTCAGATTTCCAAGGATTACAGTAGAAAAGAAAGATAACGCGTGTGTGTTTGTAATCCTAGCACTTTTTGGATGCTGAGGCAGGAGGATCACGAGTTTGAGCCTGGCCTGGGCAACTTAGTGAGACCTGTCTTAAAAGAAATTATGTATTTATGTATGTATATATATGGTGAGACTAGAGATGTAGCTCATTGCATACAGAGCCCCTGGGTTTGATCCTCAGTACCCCCCTAAATCTAAGACAGTGGTTCTTAAGTCTTTTTAAGTAAAAAAATGGTTTTATTGGGTTATTTTGCTAACTGCTTCTTCAAAAATTTTTTGCTTCCTTTCCTTCCTTCCACGTTTGGAAACATTTATAATCTAGAGTTATGGATGGTGATTTCTAGACTGTGTGGAAGTGACAAGATTGGGACAATAGTGGATTTTTGACAGTTAACTACCACTCACAGTGACGACAGTGTTATATTTAATGATTTGTATTAGAAAGTAATTTGCATTCATTATTTAATGTTAACAGCTTTTTCCCCTAGTCAGTAGATAAACAGGGTTTTATTTCTTATGCCTTATAATGAGGACATTGGGAAACTGTTGTCTGAATTGTCATACTGTAGTAAATGGTAGTGCTAATGTTAACAGAAAAGATTGCTGGTTAAGAGTCTTACATACTTTCCACTCAACCACAGAATATTCCTACGGAAGTAGGGAAAGAGGATGGTGTTTGGCAGTTGGGAATGTAGAATACATAACTAACATTGCTTTGTTTTGCAGCCTTGAGTATAATCATTTAGCTGCTTTTTTGCTGTGTAGCTTCTCTTTTTCACATAAGGTTTATGATTCTTGGAATTTATGTTCTGTAGAGTTGTTACACTTAAAATGCTTTGAACTGTTTCATTATTTTTAATTTATCATTATTGTTATTAGCCACTTTTATTTATCATTATTTTATGATTATTAATGCTTTAATCAGACATATATAACCACATTTGTATTAGTCAGTATTCTCTAGAGAAACAGATACAATGGTAGATATATGAATATTTGAGAGCTTATAATTTGGCTTCCTCGGGCTTCTTAGAAGTCAGGCGTGGAAGTGTGCAGAGGGTCCGTCTGCAAGCTGGAGATCTGGAGGGCCCAGCTGAAGGTCTGGAGGCCTGAAGGATCCAGACGAAGGTCTGGAGGCCCGAAGGATCCAGGTGAAGGTCTGAAGTGTCCAGGCGAAGGTCTAGAGGTCCGAAGTATCCAGGTGAAGGTCTGGCGTTCTGGAGCTCCTCCAAAGGAAGCAAAACCGATCCAAAGAAACCGGCCAGCCTAGATCCCTCTTCATTTCCCCTTTATGCCATCTAGAGAATGGGCCTCCCTAGGGTGGATCTTCTGCACCCTCGGGTGTAGAATTGCTAAACCAATTTAGTTAAGCTTCTCTTACAAGTTCACACAATCAACCATCACAACATTATAGTCACATTTAACAGATATATGGAAGGAAAAGGATTCAGGAGATTAGAATAAGGTATGCCAGAATTTACCCATTCACATCAGTGCTGCTTTTCTAAGCAGGGACCTGGAGAAGGTATATATTTGCTGTCATTTCTCAAAATGACCACTGGATCTCATTTTTAAAATAACAGCTTCAGGATTTTATTTGCATTTTTATAAAGATTTTACCATAAAAATATCAGCGAACTCGGACAGTAGTTTACTTCTAGGTTGATAGGATGCTCAAGTAGTTTTCAGAACATTTTCCTCCCTGGGTGCAGATTCAGCAACAGAAGTAGGTTAGTTGGTTGGAGATGGTTTGTCTTTGAAATAATGATCACTGGTTTGCTCTTTCCCCTAGTCAGCAGATAAACAGAGAGCTCTAGAAGAAACCAAAGCCTACACCACCCAGTCGTTAGCAAGTGTCGCCTACCTGATAAACACATTGGCCAACAATGTCCTGCAGATGCTGGATATCCAGGCGTCCCAGTTGCGAAGGATGGAATCTTCAATCAATCATATTTCACAAGTGAGACCATGCTATTTTCCTGCTTTCTAAGAGGAGCACTGAATAAAGCTTATCTCGTAGTGCTGTTGCCTTAATTGTGTGAGCTCATGTGCATGGATGGTTTGGGAAATACAAACTCAGTACTTGATTTTTTGTTTTTGTCTTTTTGTGGTGTCATTTATGTTTAAGATTTGATAGAAAGTAAATGTTAATGTATTCTATTACGCTTCAGTCATCATGGTAACATAGTGTAGAAGTGAAAATTTGTCCTATTCTTATTTATGCCAGATTTTACATTTTATCATTTTTAAAAACAGAAATGGTGGCTTTAAATTTTTCTGCTGTTAGGATTTGTGTTTACTGGGATGGTGTCAACCCTCCTTGCAGTAATGGAAAGACTAAGACTAGCAAATCTTATTAAAATATCTTTCTGGAATTTGTCTCAAGGATTGAAATTTTTAAAAATTATGTTTAAATGCACAGGTTGAATTCTTTGTTTAAAAATTCAGTTGACTATGAAAACTATCTGATGCTCTTTAGACTGGAAGAAGATGATTCTGTTTTGTTTTGTTTTTGGTGCTAGGGATTCAATCCGGGCTCTCACTCATGCTGACTACACAGTCTACCACTGAGTTGTACCTCAATCCCTGGAAGATTATGCTGTAGGGTAAAAAACGTTTTCTGTCTAGAAAGCAAATACTTAGTAAATACTCTAAAATAGGGAATGGCAGACTTGTTCTGTAAAGGGACAGATGATAAATACTTCAGGTTTTGTGAACCACATGTGTTTTTAAACAACTATTTAAAAAAGTTAAAAGCATATAAAATAGTTTACGGATCAAATTTGGCACCAACCTCTGCTCCTGAAACGCTTTAAAAAAAAAAAAAAGATTCTTTTTGGGGGAATGGAACCTAGGGCCTTGCACATTGCTAGGCAAGTGCTCTGTCACTGAGCTGTTCCCCCCAGCCCTTTGTGAATTTTGTTTTGAGATAGGGTCTTGCTAAATTATCCATACTGGGCTCAAACTTGTGAACCTCCTTCTCAGCCTCCCAAGTAGCTGGGATTGTAGGTATGTGCTATTATGTCCTGCTTCAAATGTTTGAATCTTAAATTTTGTTATTATCTGTGTTATTATTAAAATATATGTTTTTAGAGTAGTGAGAGGATTCTTGAGTCCAGAGTTTTGTGCTACTCGGGGAAGATTCTAGGTTCTGAGAATCTGTAGAAAAGATGGAGTTCAAATGCGGAAATAGCGGTTTAGTCAAGTCAAAGACAAGATCCCGTGCCTGTTGCAGTGGCAGTAGGCTTTAGGAGCTGTTGTAAAGGTCTGTGGAATGTGTCAGGACCAGTAGACGTTAGATAGCTGGAGTGTTGAGCTTATTTTCCCATCACTGTCTTTTCCCCCCGTTTTCTTGGTGAGAACCCAGCACATTTCAGCTTCTTAATGCTCTTGTTTTTTTCTCCATTGTAGTGAAAATGAACACCAAATAGGATCGGAGGTAGAAGGTTTGGGATCTAGATATTATGCTGGCTTTTCTCCTGCCTTGTGTTACATTTGACTTTGGGTCTCCAGTTTTCTGTAAGATTATGAAACTAATTAGATGATTTCTGAGCTGTCTTCTTTCTTGAATTCTTTATTTTTCTGAGAGTCTCAGAAATAAGGTTGACTTGTATTTGCTCTGCTGTCCACCTCAGTCTGTTGTGCAGTGATCTGAACTCCTGCTACTCTGATGCAACTGAGCTGTTGCCCAGATTACTCTCGATTGAAATTTAAGAACGGGAATTCCATCGACTCTATCCGTTATGTATCAGGAGACAAAATACTTCAATAAAATAAAGTAGTAACCTATGCCTTTTTTCCTCCCAGTACCGGGGATTGAACCCAGGGCCTTTGCACTATGCAACATCTCACCTCTTTTTTATTCTTTGTTTTGAGATGGGGGTCTTGCTAAACTGCCTAGGCGGGGCTTGAACTTGCAATCCTCCTGCCTCAGCCTCCCAGAGCACTGGGATTATAGGCATGCAGCACTACCCCCCGGGTATAACCAGTGCTTTTAAATGTCACTTTTTTTTAAAAGGACAGAATTGATTAGGAATATATAGGAAAGATACACTTCCTGATACTGAAAGAACAATATAGTGTTAAGTAGTACACAGTTTACGCTACACTCAGCGTTTCCCTAAGCAGCTTCAGGACAGTTTTGATACGGGTTTTAGGGATGGTGACTTGTACAGAGGGCCTGTCTTTAGCTTTGTTGTTGTTATCCAGCCAGTTCTTTGGGAGCATAGTATTTAAAAAAATAACTGAAAGTTTTAACCTTGGAACTGATAGTAGGAGTTAAATTAACATTAAACATGTAGTCATCAGAACAAACATTTAATTTTCCTAAATACTTGTGCATATGCCTTTAAGTCAGGGTAGCAAAATGTATGAAGATGAATGCTGTTTTCTGTGTCCATTTCTGGGAAGTTAAAAAGAAAGGTTTATAGAGCATTTTTCAAACTGAAATTCTTACGAACTTGTAAACTAAACCTATTTTGAGCCAGGCCCATCGTTTCTCTCAGTAGAAGCAGTTACTGTTGTATTCAGCTCATCATATAAATTACAGTAAAAGATCATGAGAGAGATCGAGGGGCTGGGGTGTAGCTCAATGGCAGAGGCTTGCCTGCCGAGAGCAGGGCCTGGGTTCCCTTCCGAGCACCAGGAAGAAGCAGGCAGGGAGAGGGAGGAGGGGAAGAAGAGGGCAAGGGAGGGCAGGCAGCCAGGGTGGAGCGAAAGAGTGAAAGGGACATAAAGGACTTTAAGTAGCGTTCCTCCCCCTCCCGGGAAGCGGCTAGGGCTCACTGGGCCAGGTGTGTTAGTTAGGTAGCAAGTAAAGGAGATAGAAAGGAACAATTGTGAAATAAAACTAGAGGTGATTTTCAAGGCAGTGGAAGGTATAAACCTTGAAGAATAATTTTTGCGTTAAGCTTTATTTATATATTAGAGAGAGGAAGAGAGAGAGGAGGATTTTGTTGAAAAATTCTCTTTAAGGAGATAGCACTTAAGGTTATCAATGTGCAATTATACATAGAATATAGAGTTTATATACTTCCTACTTAATTTTCTATGTATAGTTTTTATATTACTTAAAAATGCAAAATGACTAACTGAAAATTACCTATGCAGTTTTTTAGTAACTGGCTTGTTTTATGAAAGATTTATGATTTGGATAGTTGTTGAGTTGATACCTTAGCTTAGTAAGAAGTCATTTGAGACCTATTTAGAAACACAACTTGGCTGAGTTCATCCGCTGTAAGTGATTGTGGGTATTTCCCCACACTGACGGGAGCTAGCTGAGGTAGTGCTGTCCAGTACAGTCAGCTCTCAGTTGTCTGTGGTGACGGGAAGCAGCCAGGCGTGGATAAGCCCAAGACAGAGTCTCTTCCCTGTGCCTCCCTGTCATCCGCCGTGGCCTGAGCGTGTGCCGGTCCGTGAGGGAGAGGTGGGGGTGGGGCTCAGGCTTGCACAGGGGCTCTGCGGGTCAGTCCGATGACCTCCAGGCAACGAGGCCTCTCACAGGAGCCTGGTTGTGGCACTGTGAGCTGGAGCGTCGTGGGGGAGCCTGCCGCGTGCAGGACCAGCTGGGCCGTAGCCGTGAGAAGGATGGGAACGTGGATTACTGAGGAGCCTTGGGAGATAGACGTGAAAGTGGGTGACATTTCTCTGTGTGCTTTTGGTTAGCAGAACTGGTAGCAGGCGACGGTGGTAACATCAGGTGTACTTGTGTTACATTCGTCTTTGTTTGCTAAACTCCTGTTTTACTTGCCACAGGTGAGTGCTGTCATTGAGGCCTCCTCTAAATAAGAGTAAATATATTGTCATATAATTAACGACTTTAGAAACTCAGAGTAACTTTGAAATAATTTTGTCTTAAAATTCTTCCTGAATATTACTGTTGAATCTGTACTTCCAAAAATTTATCTTAATGCATTTTAGCATTGCAGTGTCAGAGCGTATTAGGAAGACAGTGGTGCTTACTGAAAAGTGGGTTTGATTTAGGAAAAGCAGATCAGCCATCTTGTTAATTTAAAAATACTGTATAGGAACTCTACTAAGTATTTTTGAAAACTGATGATTGGCTGTCAGTTGATGAGTGTTGGAGTGGGGTGCTAGGGACCTAGCAGGTGGTTCCACTGCATTATTCTAATTTGAGTATACTTAGGTTTTCTACAAGAAGTTTTAAAATTCTTGAAATAGGTGATTGTTAAAAACCTCAGAATCTTTGGGACCAGATGCCCTTCTTATGTTTGGAACAGCTTTAGTGTTCTTTATCAAGTTTTTTTATTCAAGCTGTGGATAAAGCCACAGCTGTTTTCTAAAGATCTGTTTGGTTCTGTCCACAGAAGTCCCGCATTTCAGCCTGGTGTGGAATGGGATGGCAAGAATACATATTACTGCTCCTCGATTTTCTTAACCATATATTACCTTTGTTATGGTAGACGTTAAAAAGAAGTTAATGTTGCCAAATATCTATTCTTAGGCAGTCATTAGAAGTGTTAATCTCTTTTCTTTTTCAGGGAGCAGGGGTGCTGGGGATCAACCCAGAGCCTTGGAGACATTAATCTTAGGTCAACTCTTGGGAAAAGTTTGGAACCTTTTGCTATTTGAAAGTGAATAATGTAAGAAATAAGCTAAATTAGTCTTTCTTTTAAATCTCTGGTTCTCTGCCAGGACAGTTTTGCCCTCCAGGGGACACTTGACAGTGCCAGACTTTTTCAGTTGTCTTGACTCTGTGCTTTCAGGGTCTGCCTGGATGCAATATGTCCTGTAATGGTCAAGACAGATCCCATAACAGAATTTTCAGGCTCAAATGTCAAGTAAAGTTTCAAGTTGCCATAAGCTGTGAATTCTTTTGTGGTTGGTCAGGTTTGCATCCTTATGGTTGCATTTCTGAGGAAGTTAAGTGTGTTTCTAAAAACTAAGGAGAATAAAAACAAGATTTCAAAGAGAATACCTTCTCTGATAAATTTTCTTTTGTATGACAAAAACTAATTTAAAGAAGTATTGTATTTTGATTTATTTTGAAATATGAAATAATTTTCCTAGCCCGTGTTTTTAATGACCCGATATGCTTTATTAAACTTTATTCCAACTTCCATTTCTCTGAAGTTAAAGTATCTCTAATGCAATGTTCTCTTCTGTGACAGCTCCTTCAAATACTTGAAAAGATCAGCAAGATGTATAATTTACCTAACACGCACAGAAAATGTTTGGAGACGTTTATTTTTCTTAAAAAGAAATACTTACAACAAGATTACCATGTTGGTCAATTTTTGATTTAAGATTAATTTAGATACTTACTGTGAACAGATGCTGTTGCTTTTAAAATCTCTTGGTTATGGAGAAATAGGAAGCTTTGAATGTGTTTCAGGGTTACCTCACACACAGCGATGGCGAATGTTTTAGAGCTTACAGTGGTAACAGCCAGCCAGCTGTGGCAGGCATGCCACAGATTCGCCACTGCTGTGGTAGGAGGTTTAGAAGGGTGAGTGATCAGCTTTGAGATGTTTTCAACTAGTATTTAATAATGTCAAATGTTTATCATGTGCTTGTTATTAACTACTGTTAACTACTTAGAGAGGGGAAACTGAAGTGTAGGACGGAATGAATTCGCTTGAAAAAAATGACTGTTAATTTGCTTGGGCCAGCAATGGTATTAAGACACGTGGCCAATTTTAGTGTTTTCAAACACTTTTGGCAGCATCCCTCAAGGAAAAATACATTTCATATTGTATATATTTATGTATAAAACAAACATGTTTCAAGGAACAGTGGTTACTATGTGTACTTGCAGTCTCGTGTTCTACTTTGTTTTGAAGTAATTGCTACTTACCACTAAGTTGGAACTTGCAGTTTAAAATATGGTGCTATAGTGAATTAAGCACCTGAGAAATTTACCCTGTTGGCAAATAGAAGACTAAGTAAAAATACATTATCATTTGTACGAAATTATGTCTGATGTGTTTAATAAATATAAATAAATTAAGGAAATGTTTGATAAGCATCATGTCATAATAAAATATAAGCAGCTTTGCCCACTAAACATGTTTTTCTGTCAAACTTACACTCATTTTCAACATTATATTTTAGCTCCCCCCTTTTAAATAGAAAGATGTTTAAGCACTCATAGAACTTATAAATTATTTTAAAATATAACAAATTAATCTTTGGGGCTTCCTTAATCATTGTGTTAAGCTACATCTTCATGGAAAGGGAAATACTAACATGCTTTAACCTGGAGGTTGGCGAACTTGCAGCGAAGGGGCCAGTTAATGTTTTAGGCCCTGTGGGTCATCAGTTCTCTTATTAAGACTATGTATCTCTGCTGCTGTAGTGTGAAAGTCACCTGTAGACAAGTAAGCATGTGAGCAGCATGCCTGTGTTGCAGTAAAACTTGAATTTCATATGATTTTGACATATCATGACATTCTTCTTTTTTTCTCCCAGCCATTAAAAAAATGTAAATACCACTCTTAGCTTGTGGGTTCTAAAAATCAAGTGGTAGGCCATATTTGACCTGGGGGGCCATAGTTTGCCAACCTTTGTGTTGACCTAAAAATGGAGAAAGTTGATCGTCCAGAAGGGAGAAAATCAGCAAGTGAATATGAACAGCAGTGCTAAATCTCTGGCCATTTATATTTTGATGTTTCCGAATACCAGAGCATACATTTTTGTATTGTCTTTTAAAAAATATTATATCTTGCAGACAGTTGATATTCATAAAGAGAAAGTTGCAAGAAGAGAGATTGGTATTTTAACTACCAATAAAAACACTTCAAGGACACACAAGATTATTGCTCCAGCCAACCTTGAACGACCAGTTCGTTACATTAGAAAACCTATTGACTATACGATTCTAGATGACATTGGACATGGAGTAAAGGTAGGTATAGTTTCTGTGGAGCTAAAATAGTAGTTCATGATGCAACTCCAGAAGAATAAGCAGTTATCTTTCCTAGAGGATCAAAGCTTGGCCCAATTGTGGTTGTGAAGCTTCTTTACTCCTATAACTTTTAACTACAAGATCTTTCTTGGCTTTCCTTAGTGCTGTGTTCTTAAGTTTTGGACAGTCTTTGAGCAGATGGCATTTGCTTAGTCAGTTATGGTAATACCACATATTAGAACACATAAAATGTGCTATGATTCTTCTGATCTTTTAATGATTTAATATGACAGCAGTCATTCAGAGTGTAATTAAAATGTTTACCTTATCTCAATTTATCAGCAGACTTTTGGCTTTAGTCTTCAGAAACAACACTGCTAAAGATGCACTTTGTTTTTTTTTCTAGAATATTTGTTTAGGGTGAGAATAGTGCAGATAGAAATACAGTAATAAGTGAATTAATATTTCTGCTGCTCTTGAATATGTGGCCATTCTATTTTGGCGGTCCTTCCAGTGCCTAGTGTGTGTGAGGTACATCTGTGGAGCTGAGGAGGCTGAGGCTGCAGTTCGGTGGGGGAGGCTCTTGGCAGGCCCTGAGCTCAGTCCGCAGCACCACAAGCAGAGCAAAACCAAACCAGCAAAAACACCAGCCACAACTGAGGGACACTCACGTTCCATTCACATTAGTGTTTGTTCTTAAAAGCCACTTAGAGCCTCAGCTAAGTATTAAGTTATTTAAAATGTATGCCTGTGGTGAAACTATTCAGTTGATTATTTTTCTAGTATGTCTATTCAAATAAACACACCTACACTGTTATAGTCAGAAATCAGTTAAATCTGAATGTAATGTAGCTCCAGGTAGTAAGAAAATATACAGTGTAAATTCACTTTATAAAGTTTTTTATTCCTCAGTTTTTATGTAAGTTTTATTACCTGGAATTTGATACTTAATTTTGTAAGTGATACCTACATGCATTTAGACTGTTTAATTAGAGCATGTTAATGTAGGATGTGTGTGTAATTGGATAGTTAGTTAATAACTGAAGTTTATTTTAACTTGGGAAAATTTGTTCAAGGTCAGCAACTGTTAATAGACTATTTTAGGTACTGTCAGAATCTAATACCAAAAGATACTTGGAATATTAAAAAAAAATCACATTTGTTCTTGTCTGTTAATGTTGTAAAAAAATCACCTCCTGTAACTCTTGTTTAATCTTCAGAGTAAAGTATTATTTCTGTAGGGCTCTGTAGTCCCTTTATTGTTTGTACATTAGTGTTTAAAGGTTACTAATTTGAAGAAATCATTAGTGTAATTATTTGAATAAAACAATGTCTTAAATAGTTTCATCAAAGAAACTCTTATTCATGACACATTCTGCTTTAATCACTCTTTCTATGATCTACTGAAACATTATTTTGTTAATGCTGAATGCTTAACTTGTTTTTTGTTTTTTTCCTTTCTCTTCACATCCTGAAGTTCCAACTAACCTTTCAATGCTTTTTTTCCTGACCTCTTTATTTGCTCCATTTATGCATTAAGTGGTTGCTTAGATTTAAGGTAAGAGATTCCAGGGCTGGATTTCCATTCTTTTTCTAATGTAGAATATTACATATGGGGAGTAAAGAGATGCTTAGCACTTGGCCTCTTAAAACCAGCAGATAATTTCGCTTTATTTTTCGTCATGCAACTCTGTGGTGTGTCTTCATGTTCCTTGAGGGTAGATATTTTCATCTATTTTGTTCACTGCTCTATCCTTTGTCCCTCTAACAGTGTGTGACACAAATTAGGTGTTTAGTATTTATTGAATGAATGGTTATTTTGCAATGTTACTATGTTTTGCGAAACTGAAATATAAACTACTTTATCATAAAATGTTATGAAAATAAAATTAGCTGAATTTTTGTAAATGTAGAAATTTTGTTATAGATAGGAGGGCCGACTAATGTGCTTTATTTAACTCTCCCCCTGTGTAATAACCTTTTTATTCTATAAATGGTATACGTTATTATATTTGTTGTGGACAATATGTCATTATCTTTTGACTCTTAAAATAAGGAAATTGGGAAAATAATCAATGTTTATGTGTTTTTTTTTAAGTTGCAGTATCACATTTTACAAAAAAACTTTTTAAAAAATAGCTGTATAAATATATATTTCAATATAAACTAACTTTAAGAGTTATTAAAGATGAATATTGTGCAGAACAGTGTTCCTGATAATATGTAGGAAAATGAAAGTTAAGATTTAGAGATGGACTGGGGTATTGCTCAGTGGTAGAGCACTTGCCTAGCGTGTGTGAGGCTGAGTTTGATCTTCAGCACTGCGACAATAACAACAGCAACAACAACAACAACAACAGCTATATGTGGGGAAATTTAGGATGATTTTTTTCTGTTGTGATTTGTTTCAGTAACATTTTGGTATTTTGGAGGATTAATGATAAAAGTAATTTCATTCAGCTACATTCAGGAAGCGTATCACTAAAATTATTTTCACCATACTTAGTGTGGATTTCTCTTTGTTCTTTTTCTTAGTTGAATTTTGTGATTCCTTTTCAAATGTATTCTGTCTTTCTGATGTGCTGTTGTTGGCCATGTTTTCAGTGTAGTAAGTGATAACTGAGGACAAGACGGCTTGATATCTGAATCCCCATCTTGTCCTAACGCAGGCCGTGGACGTTTCACTTGGTCTCGGTAGATAGATAGGACCAGAGGTGCGCAGGCAGATGAACTCTGTGTGGGCAAATTGGAAGGTTGGGTCTAAACACCCAGTCTTGGTGAGTTAGGTGTGTGGGCTTGCGGGGAGGGAGACTGCTTTTGTTTAAAAAATAAAGATTGCAGTCAACTAAAGCTAAAGGAGGGTGTGTGGCTTCCTTCACTCTTCTCCTCTAATGTCTTTGTTGAAGTTTAGGTTATTGATGCCCTGAACTCCAGAGTAATGAGTATGTAAAAATATTAATGGAAGAAAACATAAAAATAGCTAAATTCTTTTTTTTTTTTTTTCTTGGTGGTGCTGGGGATCGAACTCAGGCCCTTGTGCTTACAAGGCAAGCACTCTAATCACTGAGCTAAATCCCCAGCCCCAATAGCTAAATTCTTTACCCTAGAGTCCAGAACAGTTGCCCACACCACTCTTCCATGCTTGTTTCTTTCTGGCCACTTTGTGATTCCTTCTTGAATCTAGTGAATCAAATAAGAGTCTTCTTGATCATTCTGGGTTCAGGATCTGTTTCCCTATAGGACATAGGTCCATCTGAGGGGCTGCATTTAGATAAGGTGCCGTAACTTCACATTGAGGTAAAAGCCCTTAACATCTTCGTGGTTTGCATCAAAAAGGTCCGCTCTAGAAACCTAAAGCATTGTGTCCTGGTTGGAACTGGAGGGGAGAACAGTGCTGGGCAGGGAGTGCAGGTCCCGGGCCGCCCAACCTTGAGTCTACATACAGACACAATATATAGCTACTTTTTTTTTGGTGCTGGGGTTTGAACCCAGCATTTGTGCATGCAGGGCAAGCAGCACTCTACCACCGAGCCCACCCCTGGCCTCAAATCCTGGGTATTTTTTTTTTTTTTAACTTAACAGTTCAGCTCACGGTTTTCTCTATGAAACCTTTCCCTGACAATTTTTCCCCCATTGATATTTCCGTGTGTGTGCGCGCGTGCACGCATGCATGTGTATTTATAAAATTTGTAGATACTGCTTTTTGTTTTAAAAATAGGATATTCACTCCTTTTCTAAGCCATTGTGTCCCTGAAGCTCTCATTTTTCCCCAAAGGCTGTTATTTTTGTACTTAACAGTTTCGGAGGTGGTTGGTAATTGAGGGCTGTATAACGTGTCTTTTTATTAGTGTGTGCTCATTTCGGGGGACTCGGTCCATGCATATAACATACCTTGTTCATTTTCATACCTGTGCCTGCTCCCTCCCTCTCCCTCCCCGTCCCCAGGAGTCTGCCCTCTTCTTTCCTGCTTGTACACACTGCTTGAGAACGTGTCTGCCCCTATTCTGCTGCAGCAGGGCATCTTTCAGTGGGAGGGTTCAGAGCAGAGGTGATGACTTCTGGGAAATAGACTTGGCTGCCCAGCTTTGAGTTCAGAGGTGCCAGAAGACACTGCCGTTTATAATGAACATCATATTATGTGGTCGAATTCGAATGTCACTTAATAATGGGGACGTGTTCTGAAAAGTGCACCAGTTGATGGTTTTGTTTTGTGGGCAGACATCTTGGGCAGTCTGTTTACACAGACTGTGATCACTACAGTGTCAGTAGATGATACTTAAGGAACGCTGGGCAGAGAGTCTGTTGTTGATTAGATGCGTCACACAGCGCGCGACTGTATAATACGTATTGAGAGTCAAGGAAGTATTGAGTGCACCAAAAGGATGAAGCACGAAAGCTGGGAGCACTGTAGAAAACATGCTAGACGTAACAGTTGACTTGATGGTAGTGTTGCTCTCCAACGCCGAGGAGACCACACCATCCTTTGGCCGTGAAGGGGCTGCCTACGTTGTTAGTCTGTGTTCCTTCACCCCTGGCCTGTGGGCAAATGTTAGAGCTGTGGCTGTGAGTTCACCCTCATGACCTAAATGCCATCAATCCTAAATGCTTTGGAGGTATCTCTCCAGTAGGGAGAATGAGGGTTTTTTTCCTGCTGTTCCTCCTGGGTTTAATACCTGCTTCACTTAGCTCTTGATGACTTTCTGCTTTAGGGGATAAGTAATAGCACCTAAGGAAAAGGTTGTCGAAGTGAGCCACAAAAGCTTCATTCTGTTCCACTTTGGAAAGTGCAGTGAGCACCCCTGCTCATGGCTCAGGCCCAGTGACGAGGCAGAGCCATTCCAGGGGTAACTCTGCCTTGGTGTCTCCCACCCTGCCCTACCTGCCCCAGCCCCAGACTGCACTGTGTTGCCCAGGCCGGCTTCGAACCTTTGTCTCCAGCGATCCCCAACACCCAGCCTCTCGAGTAGCTGGAGGATAGGCTCTCAGCACCATGCCTGGCTTTAGGTTAATATTTTCAGAAACTTTCAAGAGGAATTACTGTTGTGAAGTAGCTTCAGTCTTAGTTTGTTTTTCTTTGTCTTGAGTTTATAGTATGTGTATACATACATAAACATACGCGTCTGGCTCCCCTGCCACACACACAGTGTAGTCTTGTGTTTTGCTATTTGTATGAGACTTTTTTTTTTTTTGGTGCTGGGAATCGATCTCAGTGCCTTATGCTTGCAAGGCAAGCACTCTAACCACTGAGCTAAATCCCCAGCCCGTGTTTTGCTATTTGTAAGGAAATGTTTTTTCTTAAACACTTTCCATAAAATAGTGTTTAGAAAAAAAAAATAGTGTTTAGGACCATGAGGGCTGTCCAGTAAATAGGTCTGAACTATAATTATAATGCAGATTCCACCCTTTAAAAAGAAATGAAGTTCTATTTGGCATTTATTCTTGTTCTTCAGCAAGTGTTTATATTCTGCATAATGTATTTATTGTTTTACTTAGCGCAGATTTTTCACAAAGGAAAACTGTCTTGGGAAAATGTTGAAAAACTCTTTTTAGCTAAATAGAAGGTAATATGGTATTAGTGACGTATGAAATTAGATTGGATGTTATACAAGAACTCTTTGCTTTCTTAAAGTGATTTGAATCACTCATCCAGTCCATTAACCAAACAAAATACAATCATTTGAGGATTCTGCGGATCATAAAGTGTATTGTTTTTTGTGTATAGAAATACCCACTGGAATTTAATTTATAGATTGTTAATTATCTTACTTTTGAGGGAGGTTCTCAGACTTATGGAAGATACTGCAATTTAAGCAAAAACACTTTACTTCTTGCAACATAAACCAAAGTTGGGAAGTTATTTTCAAATATTTTAGCTATCCCATGTATAGAATAAAATTATCCTTTACTCTTTTATCTATTCTTGTTTCTTTTCCTTCTTGTCTCTAGCAGTTTGATTTGTAGTTTAGTGTTTGGTTCACTTCTCCCTCATCACTTAAAGTTACTCTTTGGGTTTTATGTTGTTAAGGTTGAGCTTAAAGGACTTTGGTTACTAATTTTAAAATCTTCTGGTATTATTAAATTGAGATACACAGTTTTAAAAACTATATTGGTTATTTGTCACATTAATCCTAAAATTTTCCCCAGATATGGATGGATTTTTTTTTTTTAATAAACTCCTGGCATTTTGATTTGAAGGTATAATTAGTATACCTTCTGCTTATTAATGAGGGAGAGAGCAAGGATAAGCTAATTTTCATTCTTATTTGATAACTAATTTTTGATATTGTTTAAAAACAACCAAAGGATTACAGATAAATGTTTCACTTTAAAAATATTGACATTTCAAAGGTATCATTTGTCATTAAAGATTGTTTTAACATCACACACAACTTGCTCACTGGGCTATTCATTTGAAGAATTTGCTTCTTGCTGTGTTATTTCTTGCCTGTTCAGATACCAAATATTATTTTAGAACTTTTAAAAAGTCCCATCCAAGCCAGAGTTAATTTTGATAGCCTTAATACTGTTTACAATTATGATTTATTTTTTTAAATTTATATTTTGGAATCAGAATTATAAGTGTATTCTGACTTGAGTAGTATAGTATCTTGCAATTTTATTTTACAAGTATTATTTGAATACTCTACACATATTGTTATTAGAAAGTTGAGATCCTTTTTTAAAGTGTGTTTTGAAGATAGCAGTCCAGAATATTAGAGGGTTGAAATAGGGTCTGGTGTGAACCTGTTTGGTGAACACTAAGCCGTTGGTGATCTTGGAAAACCTGAGATTACGTTTGAACTGTATTTGCAAATGAGTTCGCTTGCTCCATGTAAGATACTTGGATTTCTAGGGGTTTCTTGCTGAGTGCTGACGTATTCCTTTGGTGACATTTGTTATTCCCAGATGACCCATCTTTCCCACCCTTGCAGTTGTAGCTGGGAATAGACTAGTGAGTGGAGTCCCGATGGCTCTGGCCTAGGGACCATGTGGTTCCTATTTCATTGCCGAAATTAGCTCTCATGGGCTGAGTACTCCCAGTTCCCATTGGAACCGGGGCATTGTCGGGGTCCTTGTAGTGCTCCCAGGTGATGGGGTACTTCAGTCCTAACTGTCTGGGTTAGGTGTTTAGGAATATGCCTTGAACTTCTAGCAGTTTTCAGGTAGGTGATTTCCTCATAAGAAGACATTAGAGAAATCTAAATTGTTGTTAGAGCAATCCACACTTCAAACGAACACGTTTCATATATCATGCAGTTTATCTTTGTATTCTCTAGTTACAGTGGATCATAGTCATAGCTGCATATTTTTAGTTAGGAAATGTGTTTTATGGTATACTTGTTATCTAAAAATAATTGTTTAAAAGGTTTCATTGTTTCTGATTGAGTTTTTTCATTAAAATTAAAATTTTTATAGTTATTCTATTTAATTTCAGTTGACTATAATATCAAATCATCTAACCAGTGATCCGTTGGTGTGATGGCCTAATGGCAAATAAATTCTTTGCATACAAGTTGATAATTGTTTAAAAATATCATGTTAGGAAGAGTCCTTTGAGTACAACTGTAGAATAATAGTAGAGTAGAAATCGCATATGAAATGCATGGCCTCTAATTTTTCCCCTATATTTAAACCTTCCCCTCCTTTGTTGAATAGCTTAGCATTGTTCCTCAAAAGTGCCACTTCATTTCACTACGTACAACTTGAATTTTTCTCAAAATTTTTTAGGTGAGTACCCAGAATATGAAGATGGGTGGGCTACCACGTACAACACCTCCGACTCAGAAGCCACCTAGCCCCCCTGTGTCAGGGAAGGGGACGCTTGGGTGAGTATATAACTAAGTAATAGCACACAACCGTTTCTTGTAGTGTTGTGTTAACAATAAAACACAACATATATGTAAATTATTTTTGAATATTTGAAAAGAGAACATTTTCTTTCTAGGATCTTTTTATGTGTATGTAACTCTTCCTGGGAAGCACATGTTTATACTTTAAAAAGATCTGTTTAGAAATTATTTTTCTAATGAATTTTAAATTGATAAAATCCTTGCACACGTTCATGCCTTATTATAAACTGTAATCTAATTTTAATTCCTTTATTTTTTCTAAAGATTTTGTAATACTTTTGTATTATAGTTGAACTTAGACTGTCCTTCTCAGTGAAGGTTATGGGGATTGTAAAATTCCGTATACCATGTTACAATATTAGTAAGCTTCAATTTGGTGCTATAGAATCGGGCTCTGGGTTTGACCTTTAGCAAAACTGGTCAATTAACAGAAAAGGTTGACTTTTTTCTTAAATAGTATCCTAGTCTAACCTTGGTTTGTCTCAATCAAGATTTGTGACCAGGTGGGCATAGTGCAGCCCAGAAGCCAGATGACTAAAATTCTGATTTGTCTCTGCCATTTGCCCTGTTTTTCTGCATAGTCAGCCTCTCAACAATTCAGTTTTTTCATCTGTAAAAGGGGGTAATATTTGTCCTCCATCAACTTTTCAGGGTCACCATAGCACAAATTGGATTTAAAAAGATTTTATAAGACAAAATGTTGGAGAACCATTGGCTTTATGATACATACTAAAAGTTTTAAATTGGCAATCCTGTTTTTAGCCCCCTCACCAAAAAAAAAAAAAAAAAAAAAAAAAAAGAAAAAGGAAAAAGAAAATAAGTCCCCCAGAACAAAACCCAATCAAGCACGGTAGATGAGGACAAGACAAAAATAAATTGGGGTAGGTATAAAGGAAGATAATCTTGGAAGAGGAATTACAGTTAGGACAGTAGAAGACAAAGAATAAAGATAATTATCAACTAGGAGTAGGATGGCTTTATTTAAGGTGGTCAAAAAATTTCTGCTTAGAATACAGGAAGGATTCTGGTGGATCAAATAGATTTGATCTTCAGGTAGAATGATGATGCTGTAGAATGTAGTAGTGCAGAAGGAAGAGTAGAGTGATCAGGAGGAGCTCTTTTCCTGTAGAATGTTTGCATATCTACCGCGGGTATAGTGCCTAATGGATTTTTTTAGGCCTTACTGAAAATTGTTAGTATGGTGGTGCACACCTGTGATCCCAGCACTCTGGGTGGCTGAAGCAGGAGGTTTGCCAAATTTGAGCCCAGCCTGGGGAATTTGCTAAAGGCCTGGGTTCAATCCCCAGAGCCACCAAAACAAAACACACACAATACAAAATAAAACAAAAACCTCCCAACAAACAAAAACAAATTGTTAGCAAGATACCTGCTTGTTGTCTAATAAAGTAAAATTGTTTTTGGCTCACGAATTTTAAAGATTTCTCTTACCCCCTAGTATTTGTCTTCCTTGGGCATCAGTGGTGGTTCTGCAAGACCTCTGGAGACCAGGGTTGTTGAGAACCACTTGGCCAGTTAATGGTCATGGTCTGTGTTTTCTACACAGGCTTTGCTTGTCACCGTGTTTCGCCGTCTCTTCTGTGTTCTTTTGCCTTGTTCGTATCATTCATTCACTCTGTTGTCAATTAAGAAAGTTTTTTTTCTTAGATGAAACAAAGCATTTTTATTGTCTGGAAAATGTTGTCTAAACATTTAAAAAAATGTTTAGAAATTCTAATTTATTCTTATATTTGTATTATAATCTCAGAGGTATAGTTTTAGTATTTTAAAACCAGAGCCCTGACACTTTCTTTTTCCTTTGATCCAATATCCTGTCTGATATCCCTTATTTAGTTTTAATTACCAAGGTATGTATTTATGTGAGGAGACTTTGAGGGCCGTAGATTTAACAGTCATTGGAAAATCCTGTTTCTCATGACCAGTGAGCCCTGACGTGAGGGCCCTGGGAGAGCATGCTCAGAGACACTTTAGAGCATTGTGGGAGGGGAAGGGTGGAGCTCAGGAGAAGATAACTTTAATTTTCACATCTTGAGATGCCAGTTTTTATTCTTTTAAAGACCAGAATCTTATCTTTAAAATGTTAGTTTAATATTTATTGTTGTCATAAGGAATTTGGAGACTTTAACATAGAGATGAAAACTAATTTAATAATCACTAATGTTGCAGTGTGCATCTTATTTTGTTACTATATTTCCTTTCTTATTTTTCTTAATCTCTTACTTTAAAAGGGAAAGAAAGAGGGAAATATGTGTTAATAAAATCAGTCTGGTTTGTATTTTATAGTTCAAAGTGATGCGGTAAGAGGATTTAGATGTTTTTGTTTTCTCACTGTGGGGTTTCGCTGTGTTGCCCAGGTAGTCTTTAACTCCTGGCTCCACAGTCATCCCGTCTCGACCCCCTAAGTTCTAACGCTGCAGGTGTGCACCCCCAGCCTGGCTTATGTGGTCTTTTACAACTTTTTTCTCTCCCCTTCATAAATGTTGAACTCTGAGGAGGAAAAGAGGAAAGGGATCAAGGTAAAGGTTGAGAGAGAAAGTCAGGTTGTGAGAATGGAAGATGAGATAAAATTGTGTATTTTCCTATATAGATATAATTTACTTTCTGTGTTTTCAATATATAAAAAGTTCAGAAATGACTTGTTATGGTTGGTATTGATCAGAAATGACTTGTTATGGTTGGTATTGCTCATCTGGGCTTGTGGACTCAGAATCTTGATTTGCTGTCCCTGTTTTGGAGCATCTTTGGTTAGGGAGAGAGGGGAGAGGAAGGTAATTAGTGCATTTGTACAGTGCAGTTGGGAGAGTGACATGATACAGACCGCACTAAAATAGTTTTAAGAAAATGATGGTGTCTAGAAAACATTGGCTTAAATGGTGGAGAACCTTGTGCTCTCAGAGAATAAACGAACCAGATTGCATTAGCACAGGGAAATGAGGTTGGAGATTGAACTCCAATGGTGGAGAAGTGATACCTCAGAAAAGGTTGAAATTGGTAGCTGGGTCAAAACACATTTTCTGTTTGTGATGACAAAGCGTATTTCACTACTGGCAACTCTTTGAGCTGACTGTGCTGAGACTGCTTAACCACACAATCCATACGCTCTTCTTTTTGTAGGCGGCACTCCCCCTATCGCACACTGGAGCCAGTGCGTCCTCCAGTGGTACCAAATGATTACGTACCTAGCCCAACCCGTAATATGGCTCCCTCGCAGCAGAGCCCTGTGAGGACAGCTTCTGTGAATCAAAGAAATCGAACTTACAGGTATTTTCTCTACCTCAGCGCAAAACGTGATGGTCACAGTGCCATAATCTGTTCAGATCACTTCAGTGAAATTCCCATCTTCTGGGTGCTAAGTCCAAGTTCTTTTCCTCACTCTGCGCTCCCAAACCTCCTCTGATTCCATCTCTCTCTCCTCATTTCTGATGCAGCTTTTGAGCAGTCAGGAAGTTGGAAACGAGCAGCCATCTCAGAGTGCAAATAATAGTTCAGTTGATCTGAAAAAAAAAAGTTATGGACCAGATGTGGCAAATTTCAAGTTGTTTTTTGGTGGAACTTTACAGATGAAAAACTATACACAACAAAACACTAGTATGGGATAGTATAACAAGATACTACAAATTTAAATACTTTGTTTAGGAAAATGTTTTTATTATATTTCTTCAGATAGGCATTAAACTGAAATGTAGAAGGGTAATATTTATTTTGTTGTGTTGAGCCCCAACATTTTTGACTTACATTTATGGAGAATTTTTCTTCTTTTTCATTTTCCTCAATACATCGTATTAAAAGATGTTAAAACAAGCTTAATGAACTCAGCCTTTGCCCTAGTTTTATTAGAAAACTCACACTTGAAGTGGAAGGCTTTGGGTTATCTTTTCTAAAACTGTGTTCATTTTAGAAGGTTTTAGGAAATGCTGACGATGGCTTCCTGTGTGTAAACACTCACACTCCGGTGGCTTTTGTCTCTTTAGCAGCAGTGGCAGCAGTGGAGGAAGCCACCCGAGCAGTCGGAGCAGCAGTCGGGAGAACAGTGGAAGTGGGAGCGTGGGGGTCCCCATCGCCGTCCCTACCCCCTCTCCTCCCAGTGTCTTTCCAGGTAAAACACGGTGGTGCTTTCCCTTTACTTTCCTGTCACGAATTTGAATTCAGCTGGAGAGTTCATTACAGTGGGCTTTCTTCTTAATTGGAATTTTTTTATTCCATTAAGACCTCATAAATATTGGAGAGTTTTTACATATTTGTTATTTTTAACCATGTGCTGTAATTTGTTTTTACTCTCTCTGGACTTTTCTGTTCTTCGGTTTTTGTCCCTTTGGTGCTATGGCTGAGTCAGTGCTCTGAGAGTTCAGGTCCTCCCACTTTGGTATGAGGTACATGTTAATTCCAGCCAGTGTTAGGACAGTGTGTGTCTTCAGACATGGAGGGATCTGGTGTGAGAATCATTTTGGTAACCAAGGCTGGCAAATAGAAAAAAGAGTTTTGTCAGTTAACTTTAGTGGAATGATGGAGTTTAGCAGTCTCTGAAATGCTGCCCTTTTTCTCTCAAACAGAAAAAAATGTGCTTATTTGATCTGTGGAAACAGTGTTAAAACCATGACACAAGACATCAGGATGGAATATTACATACTTATCAACAAGTAGATAGCCTCTAACAAATTGTGAAAAAGATTTGTGTGGTTTTTTTTTTTTTTTTTTTGGTGCTGGGGATTGAACTCGGGTCCTTGTGCTTGCAAGGCAAGCACTTTAACCACTGAGCTAAATCCCCAGCCCCGATTTGTGTGTTTTTTTAAAGTTCTTTTTTTTTACCTGATAAGATATTGTCTGGAGTGTATATCCTGTTTTCTGATTTGTGTAATTCAAATGGAATACTGTTTCTGAAGTGTATTAAGTTTAATTTTGTATACTACTTACCGAATGTTATGCTAAAGATAACAATCTGCAGGGAGCACTTTTTTCCAGATTGGTAGCGTTCATGTGAAAAGGAAGGTCTCGTTTTCAAATGAGTTAGAAAATCTGTACCTTGCCCTGAGCATCTGGAATTGCTGTCTGCACACTGACCGCCCTTTACCATAAGCGTCATGCAGTTTTCTGCTCTCTCCCTTGGGTTAGTGTGGAGCACCAACTGTCTAACACGAGCTACTCTAATGCCTTTTCCGACTCTGCCTCACGGGACTGCCTGTTAACGCTGCCTCTCGCTCCTCTTTCCCTCAGCCCCTGCCGGCTCTGCCGGCACTCCTCCCCTTCCTGCTACTTCTGCATCCGCCCCTTCCCCTCTCGGCCCTGCTGCCGTCCCCTCCTCCGCTGCCCCAGACGCTGCTGCTGGGGGAGCCCAGACCCTTGCCGATGGCTTCACTTCTTCAGCTCCCCCTGTCTCTTCCAATCCTCCTGCAGGTGAGTACTGCTGATGCCCCCAGGCACATCTGGCCATCTGTCTGGCTGTTCTCTGACCTGGAACTCCAGCTTTCTAGTTTTGTCTTTTCATTCGTTTCGTTTGGCTGTACTTTGTATTAAAATATAGGAGGAATAATGTACTGACTAGAAATGGTATGTGACCAAAGATTAGATTTCCTGGGAAAATCATGGTAAATTTTCTTGTATGTTTTTCTAGTAGGTAACACAAATACACATTTTAAAAAATTGTTTGAATTTCATTTATTAAAGACTTGTGAATTTAGTGTGGGGTATCTTCTGTATGGTTTTGAGAAGTTGTCGTTAGAAATGTTGCTACAGGGTAAGTAATTATAATAATTCTAGGTTGTATTTTATATAACAATTTGAAAGCCTCCTTAAGTCCATTGTAACAGAATCTGTTGCTTATTTTAGCAGCAGTGGAAACTTGGACAATGGGCTTCTAAAGGATTTCAGGTTTTTTGAGTTTACTGGCATTGAAGTGTTTTAAAATTACAACCTAAAATCTGTTTTGATGGGGCAAATGATAAAGACTCAATTGCTACAAAATACATTTGAACAGTTAATGTGAAGCTGGTTAGTAAACAGGTTCTTATCTGTTATAAAGTGTATGTGTGTGGAGTACATCACCTTGTGTTTAGCTTGCCAGTAAAGTATTTCACAAAATAAATATTCAGCTTTGCTTCCAGAGCCAGCTGTTTGCATGTTTTAAAAGACACTATTAGCTAAATTGGATTTTATATAGTGTTCTATTGGAATAGCTTCTATAATATTTAGAAAGCTTTCTGTGGAGGATAAATATAAACATTATTCTTTATTCTAAATGCAATACGGCTTGTTAGGCCAGACTAGCTAGTTGAATGCTGTTATGTTCTTGTATCAGTAAAGAATATATTTTGAAATGGGCTGTAGACCCTGAAAGGACAAATTGCCTCCAACTGAGAGTCAACGTTTTAGTAATCCAATAATAATTTAATAACAAATGCCTGGCTCAATGTGTACATCAAATCTTTGTTATGTGAGTAAATAATTTTTTGTGAGAAAGTATAGTTTTTTTTTAAATAAAAAGCAAGATAAATGTCTTAGTAATTCATTTCAGTATAATCTCTTTTATACAGTTGCCTCTTTTTCTTTTTTTTATGGTGCTGGGGATTGAACCCAGGGCCTTCACACTTAGCTACATCCCCAGCCATTTTTCATTTTTTAATTTTGAGACAGGATCTTACTACATTTCTAAGTTGCTCAGGCTGAGCTCAGACTTGTGGTCTTCTTGTCTCAGCCTCCCAGAGCTCTGGATTACAGATGTGCACCACCACACTTGGTTTAAAGTTGTCTTTGAATCGCTAAGTACTTTTTTCTTTTTAGTAAGGTATAATTTATGTACAGTAAAATTCACCTTTTTTTGTGTATGTGTTTGAGGTTTTGACAAATGCATACAGTCATGTAACCACCACTGTCGGCAGGACACAGAACAGTCTTATTATCCTGGAAACGTCCTTTGTTCCCGCTTCTAGTCAGTCCTTCGCCGAACCTCTGGTAACCTCTTGAGTGCATGTTTAAAGTCCCCGAAGTTTTGCATTCATAAGAATGTCATATAAAAGCAAGCATGTGCTGTGTATCTTTTTGGGTCTGGTGTTTTGGCCTGATGTGATGGAGATGTAGCTGCGTTGTTGCATGTTTGTGTATTTTATTCCTTTTTATTTCCGAATAGTGTGCTTCTACATGGGTGCACCAGAATCTGTGTCTTTGCCAGTTGAAGGACATTTGGATTGTCCTTAGTTTTGGGTGCCGTGAACATTCACACATAGGTTTCTTTTTTTTTTTTTTTGGTGCTGGGGATTGAACTCAGGGCCTTGTGCTTGCAAGGGTAAGCACTCCGACCACTGAGCTAAATCACCAGCCCTCACACATAGGTTTCTGTGTGAACACAAGCCTTTAGTTTCTTTGAGTGAATACCTGGGCCCTATGCCTGCTAGGTCAAAGTAGAAGCAAATGTTGAACTTTTGAAGAAATGGCCTAATGGTTTCCCAAAGTGACTTTAAAATTTTGTGCCTCCTCCACCGACGTATAAGATTTTTAGTTGCGTCCTTGTCAACATTTGGCCCCTTCAGATTTGTTTTTAACTTCAGCTACCCTAGTAGGTATGTGGTAGTTTCTTGTGTGGTTTGAATGTGCCTTTCTCTGGTGAGTGAGGATGTTGAGCATCTTTCATATGTTTGTTTTTGTTTGCCATCTGGGTACCCCTTCCTGCAGTGGGTAGCTGGGCATTGACCCCCGGGGCCTTTTCACTGGCCTGCACCCCCAGCCTTTTTTATTTTTGAGATAGCCTCTTGCTAAGCTGCCTAGCTAGGCTCGAGTTTGCTGTCTTTCTGCCTCGGCCCTAGAGCATCTCCCATCTTTTCCGCAAGTTTTCCCCCTCACTGCTGAGTTCTTTTATCTTTTGAATTCTTAGCAGTGATGCAAGTTGCAGATATTTTCTTCCATTTTTTGGTTCAGTTCATATTCTTAATGATATCTTTCAAATAGCAGAAGTTCTTAATTTTCATTAAATCCAGTTTGTCATTTCTTTTCTTTTATGGATTATAATTTTATGAGAGCTTTTTATCCCTAATCATAATTTTTTTGGGGGGGGGATGCCTGGGATGGAACTCAAGGCCTTGTGCTTGCCAGGCAGGCCACTCTCCCACTGAGCTAAATCCCCAGCTCCTCATACATTTTTAATTTGTGTTTTCTTCTAGAAGTTTTAAATTTCAGGTTTTGTAGTTAGATCTATGATAACTAGTTATTTTTTTTAAGAACCCCAAACAAGGTAAATTCCTTACTAATAATATAAATGTGTTTGTTTCATGTATTGTCTTTGAATCACTGCGGATTTCCAACTTACACGAGAATGTAGACTGGATCTAACTGTAGTAAATTCATAAGAATATTAATCACCTAACGCTTTTAATTTGAAGATCCTAGTTACAGATTTAGTTATTAAATGCCAGTAATGTATTTCTGTCTTGTGGTTCAAATGGCTAAATGTCCCTTTCAGGTAACTCTCGATTTGTCTGTCTGCTAGCCTTTGTCTCATGGCTGCTGAGACTGCTCAGTCGATAGCGGGTCACACGTAAGCTGGAATACGCCAGGCTTTGTGCAGGAGAGTTGAATTGTAGGTTTTAATACATATGTGAAGTGAGTAAATGCTATAGTAAGTCTCGAGTACTGTGTTTTCGCAATATTCTTTGTGTGACTCTGTATGAATCCAACTTTCCTAAGTTCATGGTGTTCCTGAAGAGTAGTTTTAGTTATGTAAACCATTTTGTAATCGTAGATAAGATGATTGTCAAAAGGGTTTTTCTTTTCACTTCTCCCTTCTCTTCCCTCCTCTTTCCTTCCCTTTCCCCTGCGGTTCTCTTCCCTCCCTTACCCTTTTCTTCTCTTCCCACTTTCTTCCCCTTCTACCTCTCTTCTGGTCCTTTTCCTCTCACTTCTCCATTCCTGTCTCTTGCTTGCTAAGTGTTCTCTCACGGGTGTTCTGTAACAGGTCCTCAGCCGATTAGGGGCTAAATGGGGCCCAGTAAAGGTAAAGGCAAGGTAAAATTTGGAAAGCGATGCTGGGTGTGGTGGTGCACGCCTGTCATCTCAGCACTCAGGAGGCTGAGGGAGGAGAATTGCTGTGAGTTCCAGGTCGGTCTGGGCTACATAATGAGTTCAAGGCCAGCATGAACTACATAGTGAGACCTTGTCTCAAAAGACCAGAAAAAAAAATTTGGAAACTGGTAGTTGTGGTGGCACATGCCTCAATCCCAGCTTCTAAGGAGGCTGAGGCAGAAGGATCTCAAGTTCAAGGCCAGCCTGGGCAATTTAGTGAGGCCGTATCTCAAAATAACATTTAGGGAAAAAGGGCTGGAGATGTAGCCAAGTGCTAGAGTGCTTGCCTAGCTTCTGCAAGGCCTTCGAGGAGGGTGGTCGATGCCCAGGGTCGAGAAAGCTGGCAGCTGGGTTGTGTTAGGAAATTGTGTGGGTCGGCGAGGAGTTTCTAGTTGGCATCAGCTGCTGAACCTCGAAAGAGCAAAATATGATGACATTGATGATTATGTGACGTTACAAATAAGACATATTTCCATTTACTTTTTATATTGTAGCTTTTTTGTAGTTGTAGATTTCATAAACTAATTTTAAGACAATAATCTAACTTGATATCGGTATTTTTGATTGAATAAAGATGTATTTGATTTGGAATTATGCGTCAGACTTTTTGCTGAAATACTTTGTTTTCCTTTAAACAGATTGCTACCTTAATTGTATTATTTCTATCATTGTTATTATTTTGGAGTAAAACTGTGTATCGGACACTTTTCTTTCTGCTTTCTCAGCGTCATTCTTACCTTGTTGAGTTTAGTCTTCAGCGTTCAGTAGCTGCCCTTTTAGAGGGAAGGGGTTGTCTTAGTTCATTTTGTGCTGCTATCCCAGAACACCGCAGACTAGGTGGTTTATAAACCGTAGAGATCTGTTTCTGGCTGAGCATGGTGGTGCACACCTGTAATCTCAGCATTTGGGAAGCTAAGGCAGGAGGATCGCAAAAGTTCAAGTCCAGTCAGGGCAACTTAGAAACATAGTGAGACCCTGTCTTTAAAAAACTGAAAACAAACAAGCAGAACCAAAGGTCCAATGATGTGCGTAGCTCAGTGCACAGGCCCTGGGTTCAGTCCTCAGGATGGCACAAACAAAACCCAAGGTACCTGTGTAAGTGGATGGAAGTCCAGCAGCAAAGGCCTGGTGTCTCTGTATCTGACGAGCGCCTTCCGGCTGTGTCACGTGTGGAAGGCGTCCCCGGGAGAGTGTGTGTGTGCAGGAGAGAAGAAGGGCAGGCCGGCAGGCCGACCCACCCACCCTGCCCTCTTCCCTCGCTGTGATCGCAGCATTGCCCCTCCAAGACCCCTTGCCTCTCAGCACCGACCTGCGGGGGCAGCTTCCTGGCAGAAGAGCTTCCGGGTGTACACAGTCAAGCTGTAGCAAAGGCCGGGAATTTTAATGAATTGTGAAGACTTTGGAAACCCCATAAATGACTGATTAAATCCTAATGTTAACTAGTAATCTGTTTAGATGTAACTTTTCCAAATTCAGTCATATCTTCATTTACTTCTTGCTTTTTACAGTTTTTATTAGTAGATGTTTGTGGTACGCAGTGATTACATTCATGTGGGGAATTGGTACATGCGCACGACATATCTCAGTTTTCCCCCTTTTCCTCCACCCCTTTTAGTTTTTCCTTCCTGCCCTTGCATTTTGAGACAGTGCCAGTTGGGCGGTATCTTTCCTCTTTGTTGATTTTCAGAGAGTGATATAATGGGCTAAACACTGTTATTTTTTAATAATTTTAGTATGATTTGGGCAGTATGCATAAAATGTTTCACTGTCTGGGATCTTTTACTTATTGTCTCTTTTGCAGGTCATCCCGTTCAGTTCTACAGCATGAATCGGCCTGCCGCTCGCCACACACCCCCGACCATCGGGGGCTCTCTGCCATACCGACGTCCTCCCTCTATAGCCTCACAGACAAGCCTTCAGAATCAGATGAATGGTGGGCCTTTTTATAGCCAAAATCCAGGTGAGGTTTTCTTCTGCATTTTATGTAATGTATCTGTTTTTTTGTTTTGTTTTGTTTTTGGTGCTGGGGATCAAACTCGGCCTTGTGCTTTCGAGGCAAACATTTTAACCACTGAGCTAAATCCCCAGCCTGTAATGTATCTGTTTGAAAATCTTCAGTTAAAAAAATCTTTAATTACAAATAATTGGCACATGATAGGTGGTTAGTAGTATTATTTGTTGAATGAATGGCAGAGTGAATGAATACTTGATAGGTGCTTGGTTGCTAATCATACTGTATCTTTCACCTCTCTTAAAAAAAATCAGCATATGATTTCCCTATAACGTTGTAGAAGTTAATTTTTCTAAGCAGAATAGCAGAATCTTTTTTTTGTGGAACCCTGTTGAATGCGCTAGTGGTTACTTGCTTTTAAAAATAGTACTGTGAGGGCCGGGGATTTAGTTCAGTGGTTATAGTGATTGCCTTGCAAGCATGAGGCCCTGAGTTCGATCCCCGGTACCACAAAAAAAAAAAAAAAAAAAAAAAAATAGTACTGTGAGGGAGGGGTCCGGGGGTTTAGCTCAGTGGTAGAGTGCTTGCCCAGCAAGCCTGAGGCCCTGAGTTGGATCCCAGCACCCTCCCCGCCCTCCAAAAGTAAAGGCAATTCACAAGGTAGAATGTTGGTTCTTAGAAATGAGACTATAGTTATATGAGTGAAGAGAATTTCTGAATGCTTATGCTGTTCTACAGAGAAAATGTCAAATTTAACTCCTGGATGGTATTTAAAAAATCACTAGAAAGAAACAGTTAAAAAACAAACACTGTGATGGTGGTATTGCAAAGTAAAAGCCATGTCACACATCAAAGCCATATCGTGTTCTGTATATGATGAGTTAAGTTTTGCAGTATTATCGTAAGTTCCCAGAATAGTAAAGGTGTGATGAGGTTTTAGCGAAGTGCAGTTAAGGAGCATTGGAAAGGAGATCTTCTTGAGCACTGTTACAGGCCGTCTTTGGGGTCTGGCAGGAATACACACTCCAGGGAAGACCAGAAGAGCAAGACAACAACTGGAAGTTTTAGTGTAAACCAGATAGACTCTTTACATTATATTTTAAACTATGTGTTTTTAATCCTCTAATTTTTCTTGTTGTAACATCGTGATTTTTTTTATTTGAAAAAAGTAACAAAAATATCCAGTTCTTTTAAACCTTTTGAGACTACAGGACTGATAGTTATTTGGTAATCAGTCTTCTCACCACCAGAAAAGATCCTCCAGTTACTTACTTAAGTTCATTTTTAGATCCTCTTTGTTGTAAGTTGCTGTGCATTTTTAGGAAAGATCTCATTGTTCAAGTACTTAAATTATTTCCCTCCCTGGCATGTAAAACAGAAGCGCCTAAACTTCAGTGGGCTATCACAAATTTTTTTTTCACAAATTTAGTAAATGACCTCTGAAGGTGATTCTTTAATGATTTTAGAAGGAGTATTTACAATGTTTATTTTATCTGATTCTTACAGTATTTACAAAGCTTTAAAAATAAGATGTAAGAGCCTAATTTAATGTTCAGAATTTTTTGAAATGGGTATTGAAACAACATGCCTTAGGGATTATGCTTCAGAGGACTTTCCAAGGACCAGCAGTTATGCCTGGGAAGTAGGTGTAGCAGTAGTTCTTACTGCTGCTCAGTTTAAGGTCTGTGAATTCCAGTCACTTCGTGAGCCTGTAACTGACTCTAACTTTGCAGACCTTTCGGTGGCTATAGGGAAAGCATTTTGTCATATTGGCTAAATAATGAAAACAAATTTATACTTGCTTTTTTTTTTTTTTCTTTTTGGTGCTGGGGACTGAATCTAGGGCCTTGCACATGTTTTACCGATGAGCCGCACCCCACCCTTTGTTCCCATTCTCGCCTGTTCACAAGATTCCCTAAAAAATGTTAGAAAACAATTCTTGGCATCAAAGAATTCTTCTTAAATTGTCTAGGATTGTTCATTTCTCAGCGCAACTCTAAGGAAGTAAATCTAGTCTAAAGTAGGCTGTTGTTTCCTGATTCAGTGGCATTCTAGGCAGATGTGATTTTGTGTCATCCAAAAAGAAATTGCTGTTGGGTCTGAATTAATTTGGACCACCGTATCGAAGGTTTGTCCTGGGCAAAAAAGAATTTGGGGTCACGTTTGTAAGCCCCAGATGGAGTTTTTTTCCCATTTTGTTAGCACATGTTTGCAGTATGTGAAGTTTATGTTCGTGTTGGGGAGCAGGCCCATGTACATAACAGCTTTCTGTTTTGGTACCCATCTCCTTCCTGTCCTGCTCCCTCCTCCACCTCTCAATCTTCTTCCCCATTTTCATTCTCATTGTTATTATTCTTAGCTCATGTTTATGACACAAAATGTTTGCATTCATTGTGGACATTTGTTCTCTGTACCTGACACATTTTAACTTTTATTTCCCTTACCCTCTCCTCCCTTCACCCTCGGTCTCCTGAACCACTTTCCATTTGCAGATCTACTAGTTTCCTTCTTCTTTCTGGTGGGGAGGGGAGTGTGGGGATGGAACTCAGGGCCTTGCACTTGCTAGGCAAGTGCTCTACCATGGAGCTAAATCCCGACCCTTAGTTTCCTTCTGTCTGTTCTTTATTTTGCTCATTGTTTGAACTTTGCCTTACCCAAATGACAGACACCATATGGTGTTTAAGCTTGTTTGTCTCATGTATTTCACTCAACAGTATATTTTCCAGGTGCATCTATTTTCCCACAGATGTCTCAAATTTATCCTTCTTTGTAGCTGAGTAGTATTCCTTTGTGTGTAAATACCACATTTTCTTTATGCATTTGACTGTTGGTGAGCACAAGGCTGCCTCCAGTACAGTTTTAGCTATTACAGATTGTGCTGCTATAAACGTTGGTATGCGTGTATCGCTGTAGTATGATGTCTTTAGCTCTTTTAGGAAGATACCTAGAAGGGGAATAGCTGGGTTAAATGGAATTTCTAGTTTCAGTTCTTTGAGAAATCTCCATACTGAATTCTATAATGGTGGTACTAGTTTATACTCCCACCAACAGTGCAGGAGTGCCCACCCCCCAGCATTTGTTATTGTTTGACTTTTTGATGATGAAGTCTTGGCATTGTTTTAATTTCTGTTTCTGTAATGGCCAGAAATGTTGAAGATTTTTCGGGGGGGGCCTGGCATTGAGGATCCAACTCAGGGCCCTTGTGCTTGCTAGGCAAATGCTCTACCACTGAGCGAAATCCCCAGCCTCAATGTTGAAGATTTTTTCATATGTTTGTTGGCCATTCATGCTTCTTGTTCTGAGAAGTGTCTATTCATTTCACTTGCCCGTTTGTTGATTGGGTCTTTTATTTTGGGAGATCTAAGTTTTTGAGTTCTTCATATATTCTAGATACTAGTCCTCTGAGGAATAGGTGGCAGAGTTTTTCCTCGTTCTATAGGTTGTCTCTTCACGGTACTATTTATTTCCTTTGCTGTGCAGACGCTTTCTAGTTTGATATAATCCTGTTGATTCTTGCTGTTATTTCTTGTACAGTGGGAGTTCTGTTCAGAAAGTCCTTGCGTGCACCTGCGACTTCAAGCAGTTTACCTATTTTATCTACAAGTAGGTTCAGTGTTTCTGTTTTAGTGTTCAGATCTCTGATCCATTTTGATTGTAGTTTAATCCCTAGGGAGAGATATGGGTCCAGCTCCAGTCTTCTGTGTCTAGATGCCATTTTCCCCAGCACCATTTGTTAAATAGGCCATCTTTCTTCCAGCCTAAATTTTTGGGCCCTTGGTCAAAGATCATATAGCTGAATGTGTGTGGGGTTGTTTCTGCGTCCTCTAGTCTGTTCCACATGTCTGTTTTTGTGCCAGTACCATGCTGGGTTTTTGTTTGTTTGTTTGTTTGTTTTAATCACTATTGCTATGTAATATAACTTGGAGGTCTGGCATTGTGATGCCTCCTGCTTTGCTCTTGTTCCCTAAGATTGCTTTTGGTATTCTGGGTCTCTTCTGTTTCCATATGAATCTCTAGTTCTGTAAGGAATGCTGTTGATATTTTGATTGGAATTGCATTCAGTCTATATATCACTTTTGGGAGTATGGCCATTTTGACAATATTGGTTCTGCCTATCCAGGAGCAGGGGCCATCTTTCCATTTTCTGATGTCCTTTTCAGTCTCCTTTTTCAGAGTACTGTAGTTTTCATTGTAGAGATCTTTGGCTTCTTTGATAAGGTTAATTCCTAGGCATTTAATTTTTCTTAATGCTTTTGTGAATGGTACAGTTTGCATAATTTCTTTCTCATTGAGTTCACTGTTGGTGTGCACCAGTGGTGTTGATTTTTGTGTGTTGATCGTGTATCCTGCTGCATTGCTGGAGTTTGTTATTAATTCAAAGAGTTTTGTGGTTTTTTTTGGTGGAATTCTTTGGGTCTTCTATGTAGAACATTGTGTCATCTGCAAATAATGATAATTTGATTTCTTCTGTTCCTATATGTATCCCTTTTATTTTTTTCTCTTGCTTGATTGCTCTGGTTAATGTTTCAAGTGCTGTGTTGAATAGAAGAGATGATAGTTGGCATCCTTATCTTGTTCCTGATTTTAGAGGGAAAGCTTTCACCTTTTCCCACTTAATACAATGTTGGCTGTTGGTTTATCATAAATAGCTTTTTTCATGTTCAGGTATGTTCCTTCTATACTTGTTTTCTTCAGGATTTTTATCGTGAAGTAGTGCTGGATTTTGCTGAAAGTCTCTTCTGCGTCTGTCGATATGATCATGAGATTTTTGTCCTTCTGTTTATGTGGTGTATTGCATTTATTGGTTTGTGTGTGTTGAACCGTCCTTGTGACTCTGGGATGAGACCTACTTAATCATGTTGTGTGATCTTTTCCATGTGTTGCATTCTGTTTTCTAGTATCTTGTTGAATGTTTTTGCACCTATGTTTATTAAGGATATTGGCCTACAGTTTTCTTAGTTGAGTCTTTTTGGGTCCGAAGTGATGCCTGCTTCCAAAAATGAGTTTGGAGCTCCTCCTTTGCTTTCAGTTTCATTGAGGAGTTTGAGGAGTGTCTGTGGTATACTGTCCTTAAAAGTTTTATGGAATTCAGCAGTGAATCCATCAGGTCCTGGACTTTTTTTGGTTGGTAGGCTTTTTATCATGGCCTCAATTTCATTACTTCCTGAGTTGCTCAGTATTTTTGTGTTTTCGTGGGTTAGCTTCGGTAATTTGTATGAGTCTAGGAACTCATACACTTCAAGATTTTTCAGTTTGTTGGAGTTCAGTTTTTCATTGTAGTTACTGTCTTCTGGATTTTGATGATGTCTTGTGATTTCACCTTTTCCTTTCTAGTTGCATTGATGTGAATCTTTTTCTTTTATCAAGTTTAGTTAATGGTTTATTTATTTATTTTTTAATGGTTTATTTATTCTTTCAAAGAATGAGCTCTTTGATTTGTTGATTCTTCGTATTGCTTAGTCTTAATTTCACTAATTTCTGTTCTAGTCTTTATGACTTCCCTCCTTCATTTTGATTTGGGCTTGAACTGTTGTTGTTTCTCAAGGGTCTTGAAGTTTCTTGTGAGGTTATTTGAGCTCGCTCTTTTCCTCATGTGAGCACTGACTGCCGTGAGCTTCCCACTGAGGACTGCTGTCACCGTGTCCTAAAGGTTCCCATGTGTTTTTACTGTCGTTGTCATTGACTTCCAGAAGTTATTTAATTTCTTCCTTGATTTCTTCTGTGACTCACCGGGTGTTCAGGAGTGTGTTACTGAGTTTCCAGGTGCTTCTGAATTTTTCATGGTTTCTTCTGTGGTTGATTTCTATTTTCATTGCACAGTGGTCTCATAGTAAACATGGGGTGATTTTGATTCTGTTGTATTTATTTAATCAGGCTTTGTGGACTAGTATATGATCTGTTTTGGAGATAACTCTGTGAGCTGCAGAGAGTATATATATATACTCTGTTGTGGTAAGGTAGAAAGCTCTGTAGATTTTGAAGTCCATGTGTTGAAGGGTGTGGTTCAGCTCTGATGGTTCTGTTTTTATTTAGTTGCTCTATCTCTGCAAAAGTGAGTACTGAGATCACCTGGTATAATTGTGCTAGTATTTATTTGATTCTTTCATGTTCAACAAATAATTTGTTTTATGAAGTTAAGTGCTCCAGTATTCTGTGCATATATTTACAAATGTTCTCTCTTCTTGGATTATTCCTTTAGCTAGTATGTAATAATATTCTTTGTCCATTCAGATCAATTTAGCTTGATGTTTACGTTGTCTGAGATTAAAATTGCTACCCCTGTTTGTTTTTGGTGTCCTGGTTCATGAAGTATTATTTTCCATCATTTTATTTTAGGTATTTGTTTTTGTTTTGTTTTTTGAGACAGCGTCTCATTATGTCGTTCAGGTTGGTCTTGAGCTCACTAAGCAAGCCCAGGCTGACTTGGAACTCTCCATCTTCCTGCCTCAGCCTCTGGAATATTGGGATTACAGGCATTGCATTACCATGCCCAGCTTCTGCCCTTTGATTTTTAATGTGTGAATATCTTTTGAATTAGATGAGTTTCTTGAATGAAACAGACAGTTGGATTCTGTTTTTTGGTCCAGTCTGCCGGTGTGTGTCTTACCATGTTCCAACCAGTTTGACCCACCAGTGGCACAGGCATGACACTCCCAGTGGGTAACTTGAACTTCGATGGTACGTGCATGACTGTCCCATCAGGTGGCTTATACTACTGCTTTTACAAATAGATCGAATCACTTTTATTAGTCTTTTTACTAATAAAATTAATAACAAGTCTAAAATGGACTGAATCTAATTACTTGCATGTATTTGAATAATTATGGCCCAAACATAAATGTTGATACTATTCTTATCAATAAAATTATTACACTAACCAATAAGTTTATTTCATTAAATGTATTTATATTCGCGAATTTGTTTAAAACATTTTCTACATAAAAGCAGCTGATTTGTACAGTACACAAAACATCGTAATGCTTTGGGCTTTTTTGTGGATGTGGTGGCATCCATTTTTTCCGGATAATTTTTGGTAACATTTTCTACGTTGCTTCCCTGTGTTTCTTGCCAACCTTAAGCTTTCATGAAGTGAATTTTTTTTAGCAATTTGCACCTGTGGCATCAGGTTAATATCTTAATTAACTCTCTGAATTTTAACATGGAAATCTTACCAGTACCCCATTGCTGGTGCATATAATATGCATTTACAACTGCTGCACCACAAATTAGCTGTGTTACAGTTTTTATACTATTTTAATGTTTTCTGTAAGGAACTATAATGTGATGATATCTGGTCTGCTAAATCAATGCCTTTGCATTATTGTAATCAAAGAAGTAGTAAAAGCTGCTGGATAGGACAGTCCTGCCTGTACCACCGGTGGCTCAAGCTTCCTAATGGACAGTCAGTTCAAATCGGGCCGCAGGAAGGCGAGAAACATACGCATTATGACCCCTGAGACATGTGAATCTGTTAATTGCAGAGTTGAGGGCATTCATGTTGAGAGATGTTATTGAGAAATGTTGATTAATCACTGTCGTTAATCAACACCTCTTTGACTCCTTTGTTTTTCTTTTTCTTTTCTTTCTTTCTTTGTTGTTGTTGTTACCTAGCCATTCGCCTTACTTGGTGTTTTCATTCCATCTGGATTTTGGCTTTGTTGGTTTCTTCATTTTTGTCTGGGATATTTTTGAGTATTTTCTGGAGTGTTTATAAATCTCTTGAGTTGTTCTTTTTCATGAACTATCCTTATGTCGTTATCTGTTTTGAAGGAAAGTTTTGCCAAATATGTTAATCTGAGTTAGAAGTTGTTTGCTTTTAAAGGGCTTGAAATATGTCACTTGAAGCTGTTCTGGCCTTTAAATTTTATGTTGAGAAATCTGCTGTAATTGTAATGGGTTGACCTTTGCATGTTATTTTTCTGTTTTTCTCTGACTGCTTTTAGAATTATGTTTTTTGGTTTGACATCTAGCATTTTAATTATGACATATCTTGGGGAGTTTCTTTTTTTTTTTCCACTGTAGTTGTTTGGTGTTCTGAAAACCTTGCTTGTGTGTTGAACTCTTTTCGTATATTTGGAAAATTCTTTATTATGCTTTCTTTAAACACATTAATTATTCCATCTGTATTGTCTTCTAGTTTCTCTAACTCCAGTTAACGGTAGGTTGGTTTTTTTGATGTCATCTAGTAGCTGCTGGATTAATTTTTCTTGTTCTTGTTCTTTTTTTTTTTTTTTTGCAGTTTCTCTGTGTACTTTGTCATAATTTACGAGTTCGTCCTCAATTTCAGACGCACTGTCTTTGCATTGGCCATTTCTGCAGTTTATGAATTCTGCAGTTTTTTGTCTGGTATTTCTGTCTGTTAGTGTTTTGTGGATTCTATATCTTTGGTGAATTTGTCATTCATGCTTTGAACTGTTTCAGTTAGCTCTTCCAATTTTTTGTTTCCCCCAAATCCATATTGGTCATTTTGTGTGATAATTCCATAAATTTTTGGGTCATGTCCTCTTTGAACTCACCAAGTTTCTTTATCTCTGTAGACAATTTATAGTGCTCTGCTACCTACTGTTTGCTTTCCTCACCATTTGTGTCCCCTTTATCTACCTTGGGAGAGTTAGAAGACCTTGGGAGTCTTTTGTTGCCTTGTTTTCTCATGATTCTGTGTGTATGTATGTCTGTTTTATTGCTTTGTTTGCCTCCTTTTCCCCATTTTTTTGGTACTAAATGTTGAAGTCTAGTAGGATGAGGAGAGCTTGTAATTGATACGAAGATTTGTTTCTTTAGTAAGCTACTGCCTTCCCTTGATGTGTTTGTCCAGAGATTAGTACTCACTCCTTCAGCTATTAAAGTGATTTGGACTCCGTCCCTGTGTTTTGGGGAAAGAATTACTTCCGGTTATGACAGAATCAGCAGATCCAATGATGTATCACCTCTATGTGATAGACCTTGGATTTACACCTCCACCCCTTATCATACTCTATTGAAGCCCATGTTGTTATCATTAGCAGTTGTTCTACAGTGTGGCATGGAGGGAGGAGATTTGAGGGATGTGTGAAAGAGAAGTCAGTGAGTGGGGAGGTTGGTGAAAGAAACAGTAATGTGTTAAAAAAAATTTGATATGGGGTTAGATTCTGTTGGAGTACTTCTAGTTGGTTGAAGGGTTGTGTAGAGGGTTTTAAGAAGATATTCAAGAAAAGTAAGATGAAAGGGGGAAAAAATGGTAAAGTGTAGTTACACTTATTGCAAATAGGGAGGGGTGGGTGAATGGAAGGAAGGGGTGGGGAAGGGGGGAAGAGGGGGGAAAACCAAGATGTATCATGTACAGGTACAAAATAACCATGTTGATTATGAACATTATGTATACAATGTACCAATACATGTTCTTGGTAAAAATAATAAAAAAATTAAAAAAAAAGAAGATATTCGTTGGTACAAGGATGAAATATATGAAGAGGTGTACTTTGGGTTTGAGGAAAGCTGTGTGTCTGTCAGAACCCATTGGTGAGTTTGTGCACCTGAAATGTGGGAAAAGAGGCAAGGGGAGTATCTTAGTTACGTTTGTTCATTGCTGAGACAAAATACCCAGCACCCAAAGTTAAGGGAGAAAAGGTTTATTTAGCTCACAGTTTGTAGAGGTTTCAGTCCACAATTGGCTGCCTCCAAGACAGGATGGCATGGCGGACAGGCAGAAGGCAGCAAGGCAAGCAAGAGGGTAGACAAGCCTCTTTCTGGCCCTTGTATCTTATCCAGGCTGCCTTAATCCTAGAGCCCTTAATCCTAGCATCACATCCTTGATCCCAGCAGAACCATGCCAAACCAGTCAGTGGATTTATTTAGTAATCACACACTCTAGATCCAGCCACCTCTGAAAACGCCCCACCTGTGACTGCGTGAGACTTTGAGGGGGCATCTAATTTGAGAAGAGGAAGGTTTGGGATTTGTTCAGTGGTAAAATGCTTGCCTAGCCAAGCCCGAGGACCTGAGTTCCATCCCGAGCACCCACGGAGGGGAAAAAATACTTGAGTAATTTAAAAAGTGAGCGAAACAGGATAATAATAATGCCACGGAGCTTCAGTTAAAGAAACTAAATAGGGAGATGAGAAGAGAGAGAACATAGACTTCAACTAAATCAAAGCAAATAGGAAAAAAACAAAAAACCCTAACACAGAAAATATGTGGTGGGAATTCAGTTCAAATACTCCAGCAAGAGAATGTGCGTGACTCACACAGGACTGCTTTGTCAGGAAGCTGGAGTCTTCACGCTCTTCCCTTTGTGCCCTGATTTTGGTGTGATTATATGCAGCCACACCAGTGTCACCTTTGTTGTTTTCCACCAAGCTGAGCCAGTCTCACGACTTTATTCTGTCAGCTTGCAGGCAGAATCTGATGCTGTCCCTGTTGGCTTGGGAGCTGCCCCCTCCCCGGGTGTGACGTGGAAGTGGGGGCAGGTTTGCAGGCGTAGTAGTCAGGGCGCCCTTGTGCTCTGGAGGGGTCCTCAGGGATCCGCAGGTGAGATCGCACACCAGCCGTGGAGTCTGCAGAACTGGCTAGTCCCGCAGGCGGGAGTCCACAGATTCTCTGGGATATGAGTGCACGCCTGTGGAATTCTGTGGTCCCTGCGCGCTGGCATTTATCCTCCTCTGCCCAGGGTGCGTGTGGCGTTCCCTGTCACTAGGCTGTGCTGGTGGAGTCTGTAGGAGAGGGCAGCGTCTGGCTTGGGACTCGGCGACTCACTCAGGTGGAAGTGTGCGCAGTGGAAACCTGTAGTCCCTGTTTGGCTGTTATCCTCTTTCTGTCCAGGGTGAGGTGTGGGGTTCCTTTGCCTCGGTAAGAGCTGCTGAGGGTCCTCCCAGGCTGCAGTGCTTGCTGGTGTTTGGCTCAGTGCTGCTGTGGTGAAGGGGCTGGTGCACAGGCAGAGCCAGGAGTGGGGTCTCCGTGGGGCTCTGGTTCCTCCCCACCCTCTCCTCGGGGCTGCAGAGGTGCCCCCCCCAATCTAGGTACTAGATGTGAGCTGTCTCTCCCATTGTTCCAGGTCCTGCTCTAATTCAGGGTGTGCGACCTGTCTCTGCTGCAGGGCCCGTGACTTCAGTGTGTCCTCTGAGCACCTCTGCAGCAGCTGGTCCTCTACTCAGCCACGTTGAAATTGGAACTGAATTTTTGACATGCCCTAGGAGTAACTTTGAAACAGAATCTTAATTTGCTCCAAAGTAATTCTTTTAAGGAATATCTGCACTTGGTTTTCCCCTGGCTGCTTTTTGTGGACTTAAAATCACTGTGTTTTTACTTCTAGAAAATAAATACAGTATGGTGTTCTTAAAAAATATGAATTAACCTGCTTTAAAAAAGACTGCTGTGAAATAAACATCCTAAGCATTCTTTTTAAATACAAGCACCACAGATCTTGTTTTCACTTGGTAGAGAAACAATGAGGAAGGAAATTTCCTGCTTTTCTGTTACCAGGAAGGTTGGCGTGTGATGTGAACACGCTTTGACCTCTCCTTTCCTAGCACTCTTCACTGTCCCGACTGCCTTCTCTGCTTGCTGCTTGCTTAACTCTGCATCTGGGAAACACAGTATTATGGAGGAATAGCAGTCGTTCAGAGGCATGAGAGGGAGACAGATGCACAAGTCAAGGATTTACTGCCAAGAAGTACGACTTTGGGGAAGAGCCTAAATGTATCTTTTAAAGAAAGGAACCAGTTTCTAGGGTTATAGCTAAATGTTCTTCAAGAGTATGTGGTTGATTGAGGGATGTAGGTTGCTGGTTGAGCACTTCCCAGGCCTGTGTGAGGCCCTAGATTTGACACTCAGCACTGTAAAGAGGAGAAACAAAGAAGACGAAAAGTAAGCAAGAAAAACAAACGAAAACCCAAGATATCTGCTTAACTCTTCTCTGTGCTTAATGTGTGTTCTCTTGCCTTCTCCAGCACGAGCTGTTACTCTATGGCCGACTCCTAACACTGCGCACCTCCCAAATTTTCACAGGCACGCAGCCCAGCATCCCTCCCACTGACGCTAAGTTACCTCCCTGCAGCCTGCTAGCGTGTTGCCGCTCCTGCGCTGCTGCTCACCAGCTTGTCCCTCTACCTGGACTTCCTACCGCGTTACTGCGTTACTGCGGTTCTGCCTTCTTCCCCTCAGCCTCTTGCTTCCCGCTTCCCGTGCTGTTAGCGGGTCTTTTGCATTTCTTTTCAGTTTCTAGTTGACGCATTGTGTGCCAGCTCCTGGGTTAGGCTTTCTGTGGCCATTGCCTCTTTCACCATTGTCACCATTATGTGACGTAGGGTAACATCATTTCTTTTTCATAGTGCATTTATGGGTTAGGCCCCAAGAATTTAATTGATGTGCTGTCCAAACCCAAGCAAATGTTGGAGCAAGATTTGAGGCCAACTAACTTTAAAAACCAGTCTCTTTCCATTAAGCCCGCGTTTACCTGGCACATAGGGAGCTCCTCTCCTGTGTCATGCTGCTTGTTTTTCTGGGTTTTTTCCCTTTTTTTTTTTGTAAGAATGTCTTATGCTAACCATATGGAGACATTTCTGGTCCTGTAAACTGGTCCCGTTATTTTATGCCTCTAAGCCTTTGCTGCCACTCGATTCCTTCAGTTCATCTTTCTCAACTCCTGTCTGGTGGGCAAACTCCTTTTCAAATACCCATTCAGAGAGATTGCCATGTGGCCTTCTTCACTACCACACCTCCGTCTCCTGCAGCACATGTTGTTGGGTTAAGGTGATTATTTTCTATTCCTGAGTGTGATGGGATCTCTTTTGAGGGCAGACACAGTAATCTTTTTAGTTTCGTTAGTCTTAATTGTAATTCGGAACTGATAAAGTCATCCCATCTTTATGATAAGACGCATTCCATAGTTATACCCATTCTGAAGGGAACTGTGACAGTAGAGGTGGTCTTATAAAATTGCTGTCTTTGACTTCTTTGCTCATATGTATGGGCTAAACATTTGTTAAAGGCTTTTTTCTGTTAGGCACTGTGGCAGGTGGTTGAGATAGAGGGAAATATCCTAGGGAGAAGAGCAGAAGGATCTGAATAAAGACAGTATCTCTCTGAAGGTAGGGTCAGGAAGGAAACACACCAGTAAGTCGGGATCATGAAAAATTGTAAGAGCATCTGACTCTCAGTGAAAGGTTTTGGTCTGGCAGAGTGATGCCATTTGTTAGAAAGTCAGTTAATATCTGTTTAATTAAACGAAGGAACAATTTACTGGTTATTGATATAAATTTAGATGTTATGATGTAATGTTTTTTCTTTTATACTGACAAACATAAACTTGTACCCTTTGAGGTAAAATTCAGAAAACCAAACTATTTCATGTTAATCTGCAGAAATTCTTTCTTCAAGCAGGTGTGTTATAATCAATATGAAAACAGATGGCCATCTATACCTCAGAATAGCTCTGTGTGTGATAAATTCTTCCCGTTGTAATTTTTTAAAACTTACTAAAACTCTCCTTTGTTTTGTGTTAATGAAATATCCCTGAAAATAGGATCCTTAAGGTAGCTAATGAAATGTTTGTGAAGAGGCTTTTCCTCCTGTATATGTTCGTTTTATTATATTGTCCTCATCTTTTACTATAACTCACCCTTACCCCTTATCCTCCACACCTTTTTTGTTTTTGCAGTATCTCTTGCTCCTCCTCCTCCCTCCATCCTACAGGTAACTCCTCAGTTACCTTTAATGGGATTTGTGGCCAGAGTTCAAGAAAATAGTAAGTTTATGTCTTCTTTATGCTGTAGATCAGATTATAGGCGTAAAATGTCATTGATACATGATTGAATAGTCATTCATTCACTGATACTTCAAATATTTGAATATTATGGATAAGTCACTGTATGAATGACTAACGGGGATGATAAAATACTAAAGATGAAATGCGGTACTTTCAAAGAGCTTTAACTCTGTTGTAGCTCAGTGGCAGAGTGTGTGCTTGGCATGATGAGTCCCTGGGTTTGAGTCCTAGCACTAAAAACAAAGAACAACAATAAGAAAAGAGGGAAAGAAGCCTAGTGGTAAATACAAGTAACTGTAAATGCATTTGCAAGAGAGAACAGTGGCTTCTGAGGGGTGCGCTCTGACCAGCAGGTGCCCTTCATCTCTGGGCTGCCCAGACTTGCGGTGGCCCAGTTTCCTGTCAGCGTCCTGTCTTGGGGTAGCGCAGATGCTTGATGGTCTCCAGCTCTGCGATTCCAGACACACAGAGGGCCGTGCTACGGGAGGGCGCAGAGGACCAGCCTGCTGGTTTGTCTCCCGGCAGGCCTTGCTGATCGGCAGTGAATTTATCTGAGTTTCTAGTCTGGTGTTGAACCACGTGGAATCAGATAGCTGGTTTTCTTGGCACACCGACTCTTATGGAGAAGCATTAGGGAAGCCCAGGAGACTGTGTACTGTATATCTACAAAGTAGGAGTCCCAGGTCAGCACTCAGTGGGGAACTTGGGTCACAGAAGCAAGGGAACACAATTTGGGTGGCGGGCAAATGCTCTTCTGGCGGCCAGTCTCCTGAGGGCCCACGTCACAGTGGTCAGGTTGCATGTGTGAGTGCAGTCTGAATGAGGAGTTACAGTGGAGCCCTGAACAACACAGGTGTGAACTGCTCGGGTCCACAATTTTAACAGTTTGCCCCGAGCTTTGCTCCGGCTGCATGTTCATTTATGAACTGTCTGTCCGGAGTGTTGCTCAGGCAGGTGTCATTTCAACCAGTCGATTCTTGTATTGAGTAAATTTGATTAAATTGTTGTTTTTATATTTCCCGTTATATTATAAAAATTAATGAAAAAAATACGCAGTTTTTGGTCATCCTGTATTTAAATAACTGGACTAGCAAGTTGTTAAAAAACTCACAGACAACCATGTAGTCCAGAAATGTTTCTAAAAATTTAAAAAGGTATATCATGAATACACAAAGTGCATGTAGGAAATAGTCTTTTTAAAATCGCATGTTATTATAAAGTATACATAAGCCTATTATAAAAAGTTAAAATTTATCAAAATTAGGCATAAGATCACTCAGACTATACATAGAACCATGTGCTAGTGGAAGGAATGTAGACAAGCTTAACGGTGCACACTAAACCCTGACTCAGCAATTCTGTGCCACCTGCGAGAGCCCCACGCCGGCTCCTGCTGCTGGGTGACCTCAGGTGCCGGCACTTCAGCTCCTCCGTTGATTACAGTAAAAAGTGGTCTCACAGTTCTCAAGTGTTTTTCACTATATATAATTTATAGAATGAGTTGTAATAAAAATGATGAATATATGAAAATTCTTAAAATGTTTACTACAGTAGAAGACACGTTGCCCTTAATAATCACCCTAAGAATGCTGCTCACCTTAGACACACTTACCTATTCCATTGTTCTTGCCTCTTTCTGAAGCTGTTCTGGAAGTCCTTTTTCATCAGTGTCTTCACTGTTGTAGCTTCCTCAGCATCCTGAACTAATTCAGAATATTCACCTTGTTGATTTTGGGTGAGAACCACAAGTCCTGCATTGCCAGAGCCGGTGGAAGAGGTGGGTGATGACACGCCGTAATGTTTTCACAAGCTGCCTTTGCATTGTATGGCATTCGGCAGCAGTAGAGACATGAAAGAGGACTTCCACAACTGCTTCAGAAAGTGGCAAGAGTGATGGAGTGTGTTCTAAATGAGGGGGAGTATTTTGAGGGGTATTAGTTTCAGTGTACACTTAATTGTAATAAAATTTAAACATTCATATATTTTGATCATATTACATACACAGAATATGTGTTGACTGTTGGTTAGGCTTCCTGTCAGTAGTGGGCCATTTATTAGTAGTTAAGTTTTGAGGGAGACAAAAGCTATATGTACCCAGCACCCACCCCCCCAAAAAAAGTTATATGTAAAGGTTGATTGCTGTGAGGCAGAGTTAAAGTCAGCTGTACTGAAATTTAAAATGTGATGTCAGCAGGCCAGAGTAGCCCAGCACATGCCTCTCATAACAAGGAAGGCCTCACTACTGGGGTAGAGTGCCTGCAGTGTTCTGTTTGGGGCTCTTTGGAAGCGGGCATTGCCAGGAGTGGAGGCCGAGCTCAGTGAGAGCAGAGGCCTGGCCACTGTGCGCTGTGTTTGCTGGTTCTTTCTCTGTCACCTGGGAGTGTGTGGTGGGTACCGGGCACTTTTGGGCTCTTGCTTATTTATGTTTTTGGTGCTTCTGTACCAAACCAAATGCCCCGTGTCGATACATTAGAAAAAGAGATGTGGTTGGGAATTGAGCTCAAGTGGTTAGAGTGTTTGCCTAACAAGTGCAGGGCCCTGAGTTCGATCCCCAGTGCCCAGAAAAACCACACCAGAGATGTGTTTGTACTTTTGCTGGTTAAAGTCCAGTCTTACTGTCTTACTGTCCGGAGTGCACCGTGTCTCTCTCAGGTGCCTTTGCATTTCTGTTTGCTGATTTCTGAAAACTGTTTTACTTGCTGCATTTATTGAAATGTTCAGATGCATACTTGCCATGTTTATCATGCTGTCTTTTCCCAAAATGCTTTAAGAGCTGTTTCCACACATGATCAGGAAGGTTTCCTGTGCTTAGAGTATGCTGTGGGGGCTGCTTTCCTTCGGCCAGTGCGTGGCCCGTGGTGGCCTGTCTGTGAGGCTCAGCCAGCCCAGCGAGTGCCCAGTATGGCCAGTGTGTGACGCCACCGGGCTTGTGCAGTCCGTGCGGCCCTCCTCTACTGTGAAATTCGTGCTGTATCTAAACAGCAGACCAAATAGAAAAGGATTTAATCGGAGCACCAAAATGTAAGCACTTTGCAGTGTTGGTTGCATTTTACATACCTGTTTAAAATGGAAAGTTGAAGCGTGATACAGTAAAAGAAACTTTTTCTCATCACAAGTCCAATTTAATCCCATAGGTTACTGAAGAGAGTCTCTAAATGACACTCTTCATCTTTTTATAGTCATGATGACCTTAGAGTGCGCCTTCCTTCATGACTACCGCATGTTTTGTGAGACGGTGTCACTCATCCTGAACACAGTAGATAGGAGGCCAGTTTTACTGAAGACTAATCCAATTAGACAAGAATGTTTATATAGGAAATAAAAGGTGATTTTCTTTGCAAAAATCTGGACTTAATGTTGAATAGAATTATGAAGCAAGATGTCATTAGATTTCACCAGTCATTAGTGAAGTTACTGTTTGTAGAAACATCAAAATGTTTCATGAATAGGCCCCCAAAAGTACTGTTTAAATGTAATGTTACCAGTTCAAGGCTTAGAAACATTACCAATAGTTTGGAAAGTCAGTTCTTAATTCAGTCACCCTATCACAGTTGATGATCGTTTGCCCAAGTCATGCATGTGTGCAAGTGTGTCTAACGCTGAGCCGCATCCCTCACCCTAGGTCATCTTTTAAATCCTTTTCCATAGTCACAGACATTTCTCGTGTGCAGAAAGTGTGGAGATTGCCGGTCTGGCGGCACACGGCTGCGTTCCCACCACTTGGGAGACTGAGGCCAGAGGATTACGAGTTCAAGGCCAGCCTGGAGTAATAATGAGACCTGTCTCAAAAAAAAAAAAAAATCCATTCTCAGGTGTACTGTGACTGATTTAACAAACATAGCAGGATTTATATATTCAAATGTATTTTATCCTCTTCAAAACATTCACTTTGGGAAGGTATGTTTCTTCTTTAGAATTATCTTTAAAGGTTTCAGGCATGTTATTATTTTTATTCTTAGTGGTACTAGGGATTGAACACAGCCTTTGTACTGAGCTGTATCCCCAGTCCTTTGGACATTTTTTTGAGGCAGGGTCTCACTGTGGGCTTGAACTTGTGATCCTCCTGCTTCAGCCTCCTGGAGTGCTAGGATTACAGGTGTATGTCACCACGCCTGGCTGACACATGTTATTTTGAAGATACTCTGTGATAGCAAATATTTACTCTGCATTATGTTTAATGTTTGGAAGAAATACGGAATTGTATGGAACCAGTTATAGTGGATCAGTTTTACTGGGCTAAGAAATTCAGTTTGATTCTCTGTTAAAACTCCTCTCTCCCCACCCCAGTTGCTCTTTGGATAGAGTCCAAACTGCTGAGAGTCCCTTCCTCCCTTACCCCTCTTCATTTTCCTTATGCCTTTCTATTGAACTTTGGACGATTCTTTGAAGGATTTCTGCCTTCTTACCTTTGTACTTGTTTTTGTTTATATCTGACAGGAAGTACCGACCCATGCCATACTCCTGCCCAGCTGGTAGCTTACTCCTCCTCCAGGCCACAGGAAGCCTCTGATCTGTCCTGCCTGTTCTCATGATCTCCTGAAGCACTTGTTACACCGAATTGCGCATGAAAGTTTGGTTCTCCATTTCTCCATCACTTTCGCACTCCCCCTTCCTCAGTGCCGAGCACAGGGCCTGGGACAATAGTCTCAGCTGGTCTTACGGAGCGAATGACAGTGCAGCCTGTCTGCAGAGTTACTGAGGTTGCCTCTCCCCGCAGTAGCGCAGCCTCGTCTGTGTCGTTGGTGACGTTTGAAGTCCGTGACGATCACATTCATCTTGGGGACTGGGACGTACACATGTCACACTGCAGTCAGCTTTGCTGCCCCCGCCCCTCCTCTCCCCCTTCCTCAGCTTCCCTTCTCATCTCCACAAAGTCTGAGCCTGTTTCACACCATCTCTCTTCTTTTTCTCTTATTTATATGGGTTTCTCCTGTAAGAGGAACCACATGGTCTTCAGCCTTCCTGTGTGATGTGTTCACTCAGCATTGTGGGCTGCGAAATGTAACTCTAAATTAGACGACTGGCCCGGGTGCTCAGGGGATCCCTCACTGCTGCAGGGCTGTTTAGTCTCGGAAAGCCCTTTTCTGTAGTGAACAAAATGAAAAACACCACCCTGCGCTCGGGTAAATTACATGAAATAATGAAAAGTGCTGACTGAGTAATCGGAACATCTTAAGTAAGAAAAAGATAGCTGTTGGTAGTCTTGTTAAACTCACTACAAGGCAGTTGTGAGATGAAAAGGAGCAGCGACAGCATCTTCAAGCAATTTTGTAGTATAATTTCTCAAGGTTATTCTGAAGTTTCCTTTCGATTTTTGTACAGTTAAGGCAGTCTCTTTACAATTGCAAATAGGGTATATTGTTGTTTCTAACTGCATCCATATATAATTTTTCATGAAGTTTATATTAAAATCATGTATGTAGCCAGTGTGGTGGTCCATGCCTCTAACTGCAGCTACTCAGGAGACTGGGATAGGAGGATTGCAGGTTTAAGGCTGGCCTGGGCAAGTAAGTTAGTGACACCATGCGTCAAAAAAAAAAGGAGCTGGGGGTGTAGCCTAGTGGTTAGGGCACTTGCCTAGCACGTATAAGGACCTGGGTTCAATCCCCGGTACCCCCTCCCTTAAAACCACATTCGTATATCTTCTATTTAAAAAACTGTAGGACTGCTGGGTGTAGTGGCACACGCCTACTATCCCAGCTGCTTGGAGGCTGAGGCGGGAGGATTGCAAGTTTGGAGCCAGCCTGGAAAGCTTAGTGAGACCCTGCGTCAAAACAGAAAAAAGAACTGGGGATGCAGTCACACATGCTTGCCTCGTGTGTGTGAGGCCCTGGGTGTAATCCCTGGTATTGCAAAACAGCACCCCTCAATAGAAGTGGTAGGACCAAAGGAAGAACACTGAAATAGGACAGAATTGGGGTTAATATGGAATCACAATCTTTGAAGTCTGTTTGATTCAGTCAGCTTAGATAAAAAATTAAACAGGATTGTGCAGAGAATGTCACGGACACAGTTTGGCACTTTATGAGTAAGAATACTGCCCCTCATTAAACCTGAGCAGTGATAAGGTGCAGGTGGATTTATTTTTTGTTGAGGTGAATGGAAGTGTGTCCCAAGCATTTCGAAAGCTTTGCACTCTCTGAGTGTGGAGATAAATCGTTCTGGTGTTACGGTGTGTAGATACTGAGCCACGACAGCAGAGCTCTGTAGAGGACATCGTGGGCATCTTCAGTGACTCTGAGAGGGCACTGGACATTTAGCCTGAAGAAATTCTGAATCATAAATTAGTTTCAATTAGTTGAAATTCAATAAACAAAACATCTTCATGGAAATTACTCAAAGTTGTGATTTTTCCTACCCAATTTGGTAGGATGCTATTTTTTTTAAAAAGAAAAAAAGTAGCAGATTGTTAAGATTTGACTGGGGTTGGGGATTTAGCTCAGTGGTAGAGTGCTTGCCTAGCAAGCACAAGGCCCCAAGTTCGATCCCCAGCACCCCCCCCAAAAGATTTGACTATACTGTGGACTCATTTAAATTTATTATAAATGCAATATGCTTATAAGTGTCTAAATTATTAATATTTCTGATAACTCCTCCTTGAATATGGTTAAAGCCAAACAGTATTGTCCTGATTTATTTGAAAAGACTGTGTTAGCATAAAAAGGTTCTAGTGGCCCAATGAATAGTAATTATTTTGACTCAACTCTATTCATCCTAACACAAAAGGCAGGGAGAAAACCATGCTTGGAAATTTAGAACATGTTAGTGGGAAAATTTTCTTGCCAACTCTTTTGAAATACGATTATTTTCAAATTTAGGCTTCTATTTCATGAATCTGGAAACTTAGGAAATACTGCATTGTGTATGTTCTGTAGCCTTTGTGGTCAGCTTGGTGCCTGCTTAGTTTCAGATGTGCCACCTCCGCCGCCACCCGTGGAAGAAGCAGTCTTCGATGAGTCCCCCCCGCCCCCGCCGCCCCCGGAAGACTATGAGGAGGAGGAAGCCGCCGTGGTAGAGTACAGCGACCCCTACGCGGAGGAGGACCCACCCTGGGCGCCCAGGTCTTACTTGGAAAAGGGTGAGTTCTGAAGGGCTCTCTGGAGCGATGGGATGGCGTCTCTACTTGGAACTGAAGTTCTGGTACTGAAGAGAATCTTGGTCATTTTTTACCAATAAGTAACATTTTATTTGTATTACCAGTTCAGTTTTAGTGATGTAGTTTGTGAGGTTCATGGTTTTGAAAGTCATGCTAGTAAAATTTTGTAAACAATTTATAAATTGATGGCTATCCATTGTTCCTATTGAACAAGCTTTTCACAGATGGTTTTTATAAGAGAAAAATCACAGGAGAGCACTTTTCTTTATCCTTCAGAGTACATCAGGAAGAGGGTTCTTTTCTGAATTCTTTGTCTCTCCTGTTCCCTTACTCTAGAACTTTATCCCGAGTTATATCAGACATTTTAGTGGAAGCGTCTGCTGGAAGCTGGGAGAATGGGGAGGAAGAATGGTTGCCCAGGCTCTTGGTGTAGCAGTACCAGGCCTGGCGCTCAGTGTGAGGCTGTCTGGTGGCACAAGTGTCCAAATCTCCTCCAGACCGGTATGCTCAGGAGGGAAATTCGTGTTACCTGGAAGGAAAGCAGAGTGCTAACGTATTGCATTTCAAAGCTGGCTGTATATTAATAGCATCCTCCAGCGTTTATTAAGAAATAGTGGGCTCTACTTTTGGCCAACATGGAGCAACAATGATGAGCTTTACCCTTCTCAATACACAAAATCATGCTTTTCGGATACTGTGTAATAAGCAGTGACTGACTGACCCCAGAGAGAAGGAAATCAAAGACTCCTTATGTTGTGTAACTTGTATGAATGCCACATAGGCTCAAGGAGGTTAAAAAACATGAACATGATAGAGAAGTGGGATATATTTTGAAAGAAAGAGAGAAAAACCCACACAGAATTTTGGAAGATTAAAAATACCCTCTCTGTACCCAGGTTGGTGACTCATGCCTTTAATTCCAGCACTCTGGGATGCAGAGTGTCAGAAGTTTGAGCCCAGCCTGGGCAATCCAGTGACTTAGCAAGATCCTGTCTCAGAATCAAAACAAAAGGGCGGGGAAGTTGCTCAGTCCGAAGACCGTGGTGGGTTCAGTCCCTAATACTGCAAAAGCAGACAGAAACAGAATCGAACGCCACAGTGTGCAGTGATGCTGCAGAAGAAATGCTCAGATGCTGTCCAAGGTGAGGACAGAGAGATGAAGAACCACAGAAGAAAAAAGGTTCTCTGTTAGCGCACAGGATGGGATCTGAGTCTTAACACATGTCATTGAGTCCCCAGGAGAGGCAAAAGGAAAGGAAAAGATTGAAGCAATAACGGCCAGAGTCTTTCCACAGTCGATAAAGCTGTATTGTACTTAGTTATCTGCTGCTGCCTAACAAATTACCCTAAGATTTAGCAGCTTAAGCAACACCTGTCTCCTCTCTGAATGGCTTTGCTGGCCCTCTGACTGAGGGACACTCTCGCGGCGGCAGCCCAGGTGGACTAAGGCTATGTTCACCTCGGGGCTCTGCGGGAGGGTTCGCCTCCTCTCTGGCTGCTGTTCCGGAGGCACCCACGGCTGGGCCTGTGCTGGGGCGGCCCGCAGCACGGCAGGCAGCCTGCCTGGCAGAGTGAATGCGTGAAGAGCCGGAGCGCACCTGTGGCATGCACTTGCCACCCCAGACTCGGAACTGAGTCTCTCAGGTTTTGTGTATCCAGCAGGGGTAGGGATTACATGAAGGCATGACTGCCGTGGGGCAGAAATTGTGAAGCGATTTTAAAAATTGTCACAATAAGAACTATAAATGCACAGTACCAAAAAATTCAGTAAGTCACAAGTAGAAGAAATAAAATCACACCAAGGCAAATCATAATCACATTATTAAAAACTACTAGTAAGGAGGAAGTTTTAAAGGTAATTGGAGGAAAAATGATACGTATAGAACAAAAATAATAAAGACTACATAGTTTTTGCTAAAAACCAAGCAAGCCAGGGTAGCTCAGTGGTAGTGTTTGCCTGGCAGGTGCTGGGCCTTGGGTTCCACCCCAGGACCGAAGTGAATGCTGCCCCCAACCCCAGCTGCAGCCAGAGACAGCAAGCACCACTGCTAAAGAAATAAAGGGAAACCTAGACTTTTCAACCTAAAGTTCTCTACTTAGCAAAAACAACCATCTTAAAGACCTTCACAGACCACAAAAAGGGGAGGAACTAGAAATTCACAGCTAGCAGGCAGATGCTAAGAAAAATCAAAAGGAGCTTTTCCAGGCAGAAGAAAAGTGAAACCAGATGAAATCTCAGGTCTGTAGAAAAAGAGTGAAGAGGAAGCAGCAAATATGTGGGTAAATACAAAGATATTTTCCTCATATTTTAATCTTCTTAAAGATAACTGAAATTACTAATAATTTCTTATTTAGGGCAAATATAAAAGTGACTTTACTAGCACAAATAATGAGAGGGGAAATGCAAGTTTATACAAAGTTCATACATTATCTGTGAGGTAGTATACTCATTGAAGGTAGAGTGAAGTAAATGAAAGATAAATATAGATAGTAAACCATCAACTAAACAATAAGAACATAGAGATGATTTAGCTAACACAGATTTGGCTGATACACAAGTAGGTGAGTAAAATGAAATAATACTCCAAAAGAGGCAGGAAGAAAAAGAAAAAGCAGACAAGTAGAATTTGAATACCAAAATGGTAGATTAAAACCTAGCAGATCAGTAATTATATTAAATGTTAAATGTTACATAGACTGAATTAAAAAGATGCAGAAATTGGATGAATTGAGAATTTGATTTTATCCAGTGGAGTTTTATCCATAGAAGAGACTCAAGTATTTTATGCTATCTGCAGGAAATCCACTTCAAATGTAAGAACACTTTGGGTAAAATGATTACCTGCTTTCTGTTTTTTTTTTTTTTTTTTTTTCAGTGCTGGGGATCTAACTTGGCCTTGCACTTGCTAGGCAAGCATTTAATCACTGAGCTAAATCCCCAGCCCACTTTGGGTAAAATGAAAATGAACATTTATCAGAAAAAGTGTGGGCCATATTAGTACCAGACAAAATAGATTTCGGATGAGGAATAGTAACAAAGATGGACATCTTGGAAAGATGAGTATGTATGTTTTCTTAAAGTCTCAATGAATACAGAGGCTTGAAATAAGACAAAGTATGTTCTCTGAACACAGCAGAATTTTATAGCTAACCCTTAGAAATCCCCAAATAAGCTGGGCATAGTGTTCCACATCTGTAGTCCTTGCTCTTCAGGAGGCCGAGGCAGGAGGGTTGCTGGAGAGAGTCTGGGAGGTCTTAGACCAGCCTGGGCACACAGCAAGACTCTCTTTCTTTAAAAGAGAGGGAGAGGACACAGCACAACAGAAATCTTCCAAATGTTTGGAAATCAGCACATTTCTTAGTGAGCCATGGTTTAAAGTTGCAATCTCAAAGAGAAAGTAGAATGTATTTGTTTTTAAAGTATGAAAAACATACAGTGTATCACTGTGTGGGATATAGCACTTAGAACTAATTTATAGCAGAAAGAGTTGTATTTTAAAAGGATTGCTAAAAGACACAAATTATCCTTATCAGAAATGAAACTGAAAGGGCATCAATCCAGATTCTGCAGATACTAAGACGATAGTAAGGAAGCATAGGAGACATGCCTATAAATCCTGCAACTCAGATGAAACGGGCAAATCTTCTAGAAGACTCAGAGTCTGCAGCTCAGTCCAAAGAGAGAAGTCAGCCGAGGCACCCGGTGTATTTTAAAGAAATTGAGTTTGTAGTTGAAAACTCCAGGCTCAGATGGTTTCGCTGGAAGGTCTAGTAAATATTTATGAAAGAAATAATGCCAGCACTCCAGACTTCACCAGAAAGGAGACATGGGGTGCTTCCTGGCAGAACTGACAAGGATAGCAGTCCCTGTAGTTCACCATTTTCAAAGAATAAAAAAATGAAAACCTGGGACCATCTTATTTGACAAAGAAAAAATTATTTGACAGTGAGCAACACCTGTTCATGATGAAAAATCTGCAAGAGGAATAATTCTCTTTTAGGAAGAGAACGTGGTCCGCTTGATAAAAGGTGTCCATGGCAAACCAACAGCCAACGTGGTACCTGTGTGAGGACTCTTAATGCCTACCAGGGTCAGAAGCAAGGTGTTCACCATTGAATTCGAGTCCCAGCCCGCACAGGAAGGGTGGTGGGGGGAAAAAAGGGCAGAACAGTTGGGAGAATAAAAGATAATTTCATTTGCATCCTAAGGAACCTGTAAAGAAAGCTGGTAGAACTATAACATGAGTTCAGCAGGATCGCAGTGTTAGTATAGAAAATTAATTGCATTTTATGTTCTAGCAACAGTTGAAGATTGAAATTTATGAGAGTTCCTTTTGTAATCCCAAAAATGTGAAATACTTAAAATTTTATAAAATACATGCAAGCCTTATGATGAAAACAGTAAACCACTAAGAAATTAGTGAAGATCCTGAACAAATTGAGATATGTAGAATGTTCTTTGATTATCGTTAGGAGACTGGTTTTCTTTAAATGGACCTATAGATAGAATGCAGTCGCAATAGAAATTTTAGCCATCCTGCTTGTAGAAATTGACAAAGGAATTCTATAAGTTATATTGAAATGCAAAGGACCTAATATAGTCAGAAACGTAGAAAGAAGGTAGTAATTTAAGCTGTCTGATTTCAGAGTTCTGTAAAGTTACAGTATTCAAAGCATGATGGTGTTGGGATAGCAGAAATATAAATCAATGGACTAGAATACAGAATCCACCAGACTCCGGAAATAGGTCTACACACAGAGTCAGAGGAGGTTTATCTTACTCCTTGATTAACGGCCAGTCATTTAAGATTTATTAGAATATGTAACGCAGTCTTCTGTTTTTGTGAACTAGGCACACTAAGAGAAGCAGATACATTCATGTGGGTGTTTGCCCAGTGATAAGGCCTTGTGCTCCATGCAGGTTGCTTCATTTAGTGAAAAGTGCTTTGAGAGAGCAGGTATACGAAACTGCTGTTGTGCCCCTTACGTGGCTGAGTGGGGGTCAGGAGAGTTATGTTTGCAGATGAGTGTGTGTCAGTGTTGGAGTTGGGACCTGGCCGCTGGAGCCCGCGCTCCTCACCATTATGTTGAACTCCAACGCTGCGGTTTGCCAGCCCCGTTTGCTGTACCACTAACTAGCAACGAGAATCTTCCTGGGACCTTTCTACTGGATTTTTGGTCCCATTTTCTGTCCCTTCATTTGAATATCAAGCATTGAAAGTTGAAGAGGAGGTTCCCTGGCCAGAGGGGAGAGGGGAAGGCAGGGCCTGCCCTGGGTGGGATTGACACCTCTGCCTGAGGTGCTGGCCTGTGATAACCGAAGGGAAGCTGTGGATTAAGAAGATCCCATGTAATTATTTAATCTGTGTTCTTAATCTCCTTCCTTCCCTTTCCCTCCTGCCTCCCCTTTGTTTTTCCTTCTCCATTCACTCGCTCATTCACTCATTCATCCCTCTTTCTCTCCTTTTTGAGATACCCATAAAGAGTATAGTGCCCTGGAAAGGAGGAAAAGTCAGAGCTGGGAAGACCATTGTGGATACTTTTCAAAGCCAGTAGCAGGCCTCACGTTCACATAAACACAGATGAGAATGGAAGGTTTTCTTGTGGCTCCCTTCAGAGATCCCTGCCCAAAACCAAATCATGTTCTCTTTTCACAAACTATGTTTTATGATGAGTCAGCTGATAACTCATTCAGCCCTTTAGCTTCTGTTAGAAACAGAGGGGTGGGAGCCACTCGACTCCCCAGGAGTCGGGTCAGGCAGTGGAGTAGTTTTCTTTCTTAACACCGGTGGCAGTTTTGAAGGGTCCCTTTGGCACCCAGAAGTATTTTGTACTTTAAGACTGTGCACCACGGTACTTCAGTTAAGTAGACAGAGAGGAACTGAGAGCTTTCTGACCGATCTTGATGGAAGGCTTGATCTCAGGGCGCTCAGCAGGAAGCAGGAGGACTGGAAATCAAGAAGCCATCGCCCACTCGCACTGCTGAGGGTGTCCCCTGGGCTGCGGGGCTGGAGGGTGCAGAGGTGAGAGGAGTGGAGGGAACGCAGGGATCACCCAGCTTTTCCTGGCTTGTGTAGACACTCAAGAAACAGGAAGAGAAATAGAAGATACTGTTGTGGAAAGTGTGGAAGAAAGTGTCAAGGAAGGAGACGGAGGTAGTCGTTTTCCAAGTGTTGCAGGAAGGTCAGGAGAATACTAGTAGCGAGAGGGTGGCTGTGCTGGTGCACGCTCAGTGCTGAGATCACAAAACAACCCCACAAAGCTGGGAAGAGACAAGAGAGCTCAAAATGAGGCAGTTTTTCAGTGGTCCTCTTTGATCGAACAGTTTAGTTAGAATGGTGGGGGGCGGGACAGAAGGAATGTGGCTCCTTTGAAGACCATTATTTTCATGGAAACAGTCTCCCCAGATAGGTTCTAACGTGTCTCTTCATTCAGATTACATGAAATACTCTAACGGACTCTTTAGTGATAATGTCAGAGTTAACTTTCTTCCACCCTAGGGGAGGTTATTAAAAAATTCCAAATGATATAAGTGCCCTTTTTCCAGCTTAGGATAAACTTTTAATTTTCCATGAAAATAAAATCACAATAACATGTGATGGAATACAAAGAATCTATTGAAGTAGATAATCTAGCCAACATTTTGGCCTTCTGGTAGCATGCCTCCAGTTCAGGGTACTTACTTCCAGGTCTGGTTGTGGTGCTGTACAGTATCAAAGGTCATTCCTTAGCTCATACCAGTCACGTCTGGGTAGCGTTCTCATCTTGGACTTTTCCTACACTGTCATTACTTTAGTATCACCTCAGTACTTTTCCAGAGCATATTAAGGTCAGAAGCAAGGTGTTCACTGCTGAATTCGAGTCCCAGCCCGCACAGGAAGGGTGTGTGGGGGGAGAAGGGCGGAAGACTCGGGAGGAAGATAAAAAGATAATTTCACTTGCATCCTAAGGAACCTGTGAAGAAAGCTGGTAGAACTATAACGTGAGCTTAGCAAGATTGCATATGAAGTTATATTTCCAACTCAGCAGGGGAATAATACAGAACACAGATGTAATTAGAAGTATCCAGAGTGCTGGACTTCACATCTGGTACCACGCTGACACACAGGTGAGCTGGCAGTTGGGTTCTCCCCTCTGGGAGCGTGCAGTGTGGAGAGAGTTTGTGTTTAGATTACTGCTCCTTGTTTTAACTTACATATTTTATGAAAAAGGATAACTGAGCCTATTTATTAATCCCAGATCACCATCATATGGTGTCATCTTTCTTTGTTTACATTTAACTCTGAAGCATACTTCATATAAAATTACAGGATTAAAATGAAAAAGAGAAACATTTAAGTCTTGCTCAGACCTTCAAAGAATATTTTTAGAATGCCTTCAGTTGAAGTGCTAAATTCGAACTGTATACTTTGAAATTTAGAATGTATTTTCACATTAACAGAAACATTGAGGTAAACAGTGTAGGCACCATTAGTCCTTTTCTGTTTCAGTCATAAGCACATGGAAAACAACATTTAACTTTTTCTTACAAGCATTTTTCTCCTCACAAGTGCTTTTTAAATTCCTTATGTGATATGATACTGTGTGATAACATGCATAATTGAAAAGTATTTATTAGACTTTCGGCACTACTGCCAAAACCCTTTCCAATGCTAAAATCTAGACAGGTTTTAATTTATCAGAATCAGTATTTTGGATATTGGCATACATATATTTAGCATATACATCTTTTATGTATATTTAACATATATCTATAGTTATTTTGATAAAAGTCTTTTGCACTAAAGTCAACTTTCTGGGGCTGGGGATTTAGCTCAGTGGTTAGAGTGCTCACCCAGCAAGTGCACGGCCCCGAGTTCGATCCCCAGCACCAAAAAAAAAAAGTCTGCTTTCCTTTTGATGAATAGTTTTAGTGTGAAGAAGTTAATGAAGTAAACTGCTTGTGTTTTTATTTCCCTGGTGGAGGAAGATGTCTGTCTGTCTGTCTATCTTCCTAGTACTTCAGTACTGAGAATTGAACCCATGGGCACTGTGCCACTGTACTACATCCCCAGCCCTTTTATTTTTATTCTTTTAAGGTAGAGACAGGGTCTCATTGCCATGCTGCCTTCAAACTTATGTTACTCCTGCCTCAGCCTCCTGAGTGAGAATTACAAGCATGCACCATCACACCTAGAAAAACAATTTTTAAAAGCAATTTTTTAGTTGGAAAAAAGTTAATTTCAAAAGTGATCACTAATTTTGACAGCTATACCACTATAAACATTTGAGTCTCTGGAATGATCTTTAATGTGAATGCTGTCTCATTCAGTTTAATTTTAAAGGATAAGATGGATGAACATAAAACTTAAAAACTTTCCATGTCTACTAATCTCCTTATTGTGGCAGCCTTTATACTTTCTTTGCAGTTACTTTTCAGTGAGTTTGCATTTCTGTGAGTTATCTTTTCTTTAAAAATGCTCAAAAATATTAGACTGGCCATGCTAAATAATACTTGCATTCTCTTAATTTATAGTTAAACTTGTGTCATGTTTGTGTTAAACATTTGTGTTTGGGTACTTGGTTATACTTTGAGAAATACAGACTGAACTCTCAAGCTGGGCCTCTTTTAAGTATATCGTGGTTCCTTGATAATAGAAAACAGTCACAGATTAAGGAAGTCATTTATTTTTTATTAAGGCAGGCCAGACACACACATCTTTACCTAGAGCAAGTTGCATTACATATCTCAAAAGTCCCTATGATGTGTTTTCTGTTCCTCATTGTGTGAAAAAGCTCTATGAGAAACTAACAGACAGTATGTGCTTCTCATAACGCTGAATGGATGAGATTTTACTGAGTGAAGTTCTGAGTGGAATTAAGAAGGTACAGGGGATGAACAGGTTGGAGCAACAGTTAACTCTTGAGGTGGATTTGAGTAAGCTGTAAAGTACCCCAGTTGAAACTGTTAGGGCAGATGTACTATTTGGAGCCAGAGATTGTCTGAGTTCGTGGTTGAAAGGCCCCAGTCACCTGTGACTTGAGCAATGAAAATGATAGGAGTGCTTTTAGACTGTCACGTGGACCTGTGAAGTTGGGTGAGATGGTGCAGTGTGCGTTTGAAAGAATATGTGCCGCAGACCTGTGGGAATTCTGCCCTCGCTGTACTTGGTGAGTATGGACTCCAGAAATCAATTGGCTTATTTCCGTAGTCTGTCTCATCTTTTGTTTGCCTCTCATAATGGGTCTTGCTGCACTTGTGTGTGTGTGTGTGTGTGTGTGTGTTTGGTGCCGGGGATTGAACTCAGGGCCTTGGGCTTGCTGGGTGAACACTAACCACCGAGCTAGATCCTCCGCCCCTGCACTCATATATTTTTCATGTTTAAAGATGTACATGTTTTTTACCAACATGGTGCTTCACCACAAGCTCAAGTGAAGATATCAGCATCTTTCGTGATTCTGAGGTGGTGTCTCTCTCCCCCTGACTGTTGGAGGCTGAGTCTGTGGCAGGGGCGTCCTCCTCCTCCCCTCTGTACTCACTTTAGAATCACATTTTCATAGGAAATGGGATTCCATTGTGCAGGACTGGTTATGAGAGAAAAATGCATAGATGTCGGCCGGCGTGCTTGCTTGGTTCTCTTTCTAGGAATTGTATTCTCTTTCACGTCCTATTTTTTTTTTCCTTCTCTCTAGTTGTGGCAATTTATGATTACACAAAAGACAAGGAAGATGAGCTGTCCTTTCAGGAAGGCGCCATTATTTATGTCATCAAGAAGAACGACGACGGTTGGTATGAGGGAGTCATGAATGGAGTGACTGGCCTCTTCCCTGGGAATTACGTGGAGTCTATCATGCATTATTCTGAGTAGAGCTCAGCAGGGCTGCGCTCTCCTCCCAGAAACAGTCAGGTCTTCCCAGACTGTCCGAAGGCCCTAGAGAGTTCCCTTCAGTGAAGTAGAGTGAAGGATACAAATGATAAAAACTACTTGTTTTATTTTTTGGTTTATCCTCCAGTATTAAAAACAAAAAAGCAAGTCAAGTCTGAACAAATGGATCTTTCTGCCATCATTTGTACAATGCTGAGCTGTCTGGATTGAAATAAAGTGACCATTTCTGAATATGTCAAAGGTATAGCAACGTAACTGCATAGCTAAAATAGATTAAGACTGATCCAGGAAACAGTCTGGGATCTTTCTCAGGAATATTGTATGCTCGTGGGACTCCCTCCCTGCCAAGTCTGTGGCCGTGAATCTGCCGCGTTGCCTGTGCCGGCCGCCCTCACGGCCCAGTGGGTGCGCGGGCCCCTCACTTTCTTCCACGTGTACGAAGAGGAGGGGACTGATGTTTGAATACCAATAATACTCAACTGTTTTTACGATCGTTTCAGATGGCTTTTCCTCTTTAACACTGTAAATTCTGCATTCTCTCAGTGCTTGAGTGTGCCAGACGAGTTAATGCTGAACTCGCTTGCATCTGATCACGTTTCTGTTTGTAGATACAGGACGATGTGGTGCGAGTCTCCGGACTTTCCGAGGGTGGGTGACAGCGGCTGCAGTGTGGTTTTGATGTGCTGCCGCTCGCAGTCGGTGCCCCGGGCGTGACGTGTGGTAGGCTGGCTTGTGTGCGAGTCGGGTGGAGGCAGGACGGGGCTTCCCAGGGCTCTTGTCCCTTCATCGGCCCGAGGAATCTGCGGCTCCAGGGCTACTTCAAGGAGCTCCTGGAGGTCAGACCAACTGTTACTTCTTTTGCTTTTTAAAAAAACAAATCTTTTTAGTCTGAAAGAATAGCGGTTGTTTTCAGGTCTCTGGACAGTTACTGGGATTACAAGGCTGCTGCTGTGCTCTCTATTAATGGCCATGTCAGTTGCTGCTGACTCCTTCTCCTGCTGAGCTCTGGAGAAGGTAAAGACTGGCCTGGTTTTGTGTGCTGAACTCTACAGTAGCTGCTATTAGAACTGAACATTATTATCTCAGAATAAGGCTGTTGCGGAATAAGCCAAAATACTTAGTGACATTGATAAAATCAAAAGAACTTTCAGAGGAACAGTAAGTCCCCCCACCGTGCAGTGACATCTTCAGTTCAGTGGGATGTGTAGGTCTGATGGCTTTAATCATCACCTTTGTAATCTAAATACTGGAAAGCATCCAGGATGGAGTAGGTGCTTGGTATGTGAATGTGGTGATGGTGGCCAGCCCAGGCCGGGTCCCCAGCTGCCAGTGTGGCTTCTTCCCAGTCCGGCACCATGGCTGGAATAGTCTCACCAGGTCACCTCCCTGTGCTGGTGACGGGGGAGAGGCAACAGCTGCAGGTTTCATATGTTGGCCTTGAGCATTGTGGGAGTATAGCTAGAAGTTGGTTGGAAAAGGAATGTGTGCAGTAGGGTGTGAAGAAATGCAGATGGCACAGGCAGAAGTTCATGTTCCACTTGTGGATCTGTTACCAAAGCATAAAGTGTCATCAGCGTTTAACTGAGACCCAAGTATAGAGTTTGCTTTTCAAGACTTGTTTTAAATTTGTAGTTCAAAAAAACCCACCACATTACAACTTAGCACGTTTGCTTTTAGGCAGTGGCCCTCAGTGTTCACTGAGACTTTAACTCCACTAACCCAAACAAGACTATACTCGGATAGGTAAAATCTTCTTAGAACTGGTGAACAACTAGGAAAACGTTTGACACTTAGTAGTTCTAATGATTTAAATAGCTTCTTGCTGAGAAAGTACAGTGCGTTTTAATAGGGAGAGAGTGTTTCAGAATCCAACAGATAGTCCCAGTAGCTCAGCACCACCACCAGGGAGCAGCAGAAGGCAGAGCTGGTGGCCGCCCAGGCACCGTCTGGCCTGCTGGACCCTCGCCGAGTTGGGGAGCACGAAGATGCTGATGTCCACGATGCTGAAGACCTACAGTGGGGAGTCTGCGGGTCAGCTGATTTTCTTCTATATTATTTAGTACTAATGTGATTTTTTTGCATACTTTAAATTTTTGTACAGTTTGAATTCTATAGATTGTCTTGGAAGGATACTATGAAATAATTTTGAGCCAGGCCTACCGTAATTGGAGACTTTAATGTGTGTAATATTACATAGATTGCATGCTGTTAATAGTGTGTGAGGGTAGTATTTCCTGTTTTATTGTAAGTTTCTCCCATTTAGCTTCTTATAAACTAAGAGATGGTATTAGGAATTTCAAATGAATTCAGATTTTAAATGCTGCAAAGATGTATTAATATTATAGCAAAGATGATCTGAGATTAAAATCTGCTGACCGTTCTCAGCCACCATTTTACCAGAGTGGAGGGAAGTTAATCAGAGTTTTCAACTGTGTGGCCATTCTTTTTTTCCCTTTAGAAAAAGTGAACTAATTATCCCATTTGAGTATTAATTTTTGAAAGTTTATGGGAATATGAATGGGAAATACACTTTCTTACTGTCTTTGACCACGGCCAAGGTGATAAATCGGAAACAAAAACAGTGCTGATGTTTCAGAAATCTCGACCCGACAGTGTCAGCATTACCGCGTGGAATAAACATGAATCTCTGGCGACGTCTTTTCTGTCTTTTGGCCACTTCCTCCTCCTCTGCCTGAGCGGTGCCTGCTGCCCCGCCTGGCTGCGCTCTGGGCCTCCCTTCCCTCCCCGTCGGCGGCATCCGCAGGGGCCCTGTCAGCAGCTGTGCTCCTCAGCAGTCTGTGATGCCGCTTCAGGGTTCAGATCGTCTCTTTGGGAGGCGTGAAAACGATGGCCTTTATCTTTTCTGTTGGCGTTTTGTTTTAGCAGGCGACCTTTCTGCAGTGAGCGCTGTGCTTTTACCTCGCGGGACGTTTCTCCCGAGAAGACACAGCCTGCCTCGAAGGCCCCTTCGCCTCTGAAAGGGCTCGACAGCGGGATTTGTTCGCTTGTGAAGGTCTTTGGCGAGGAGCTCCCGATTGTTAACTTTTGCCGTGTGACTTAGGCAGAATCAGAGGCCTAGAGCCAGGTGAGCGTTGAAGGTTTTTGGTTTCATCTCCTTTGACTGATGAGGTAGATGCTTTGTTTCAGATGAACATTTACAGCATTCAGTTAGTAACAGTCCAGTTCCTGACTCAATGCCCAGTACTCTTCCCACTGCACCGCAATTGTCTTAATTAAAGTGTTTTATTTTCTTTAAAAATTAGAGTTTTACTTGATGTTTTTAAGAATATACTTGAAAGGATTTGCCGTGGCTGGATAAGTAACCATCAGAGTATTGGACAAAGGAGTGTATTTCTGTAACCTTAATTGGTGCACACAGTCTCCATTTACCCCTAACACTGTGCTCCGTAGGAACACCCTTCCATGAGGTGGTGCAAGAGCGCATTACATTACAGCAGTCCCACATTGGCGGGAGCACAGCATCTTAAACAGCCTTATTTACAGAGAGCCTTATAAAAACAAGTCATTAAATGGAGGCATTGAGCTCATGACCTTTAAGTTTATGCTGATCTTTGTTTTACTGAGAATCTGTATTAAAAAAATTATGAATGAAACGACAGGGCCTAGCTGTATAAATGATCCTTGCTAAATATCTTAAGGTTTTTTGTAAAATAAAAACAAAAAGCTTATTTTCACATTAAAATGAAACCTCTTTTGCAACCTCAGAATTCTATGGAAAAGCAGTTTTTATCATATTTTGTGTCCACGTACCTTTTTTCTTAAGAAAATGGTTTACAAAAAAAGAATGTAAACAGTTTGCGATCTGGCTGGTTGTACTTTTTTAGCTCCCAGAGGGAGAGTTGGTGTTGAGTGAAAAATCCATTCAGGAAACTTGAGGGGAGCAGTCTGTTGCCAGTAATGTCTGTGTGTGCCATTAACCCACCTCCAGGCAAGTGGGGGAACATTCACTTTTTAATTTTTTAATTGTATTTGGAATTAATTATTGCTGTGTACTAAGAACTTGACCTAAATAAAATCACACAAAGCATATTTGTCTTGTGAAATTTATACAGGTAATCTCAATTTTTTTCCATTCTAAGGTAGTATCTAAATTTAAGTGTTGAAGCTAACTCAAAAAGCAGCTCCCTAGTTTTATTTCCAGTGTCTTAGACTTCAATGTTAAAATGTTGAACCTTAACAAGTTTGATCTCTGTGAAGTTTTCAAGACAGCTACTCTATCCACTCTTCCCCCTAAATACATCTACATTCTGTTGATTTTTTTCAGACACTGGAGTGGGGACTGACTAGATTGGTTAGGAGTGTGACTCAACAAGCAAACATACCACTAGGCAAGCTTGTCGCCTTTGCTGGCTAAGAGCCCAGCAGACTAGGAGAATTCTGCAGTGCTGTTTGAGAGCAGTAACGGGCACCAAGTCTGCCCCCAAGATACCCAAGTAATGCTTTCCTTCTGCTTCTCTCGTCCATCTCGCCTGCTCAGTGCCGCTGTCTCTTCCATGTTATTACACAATGTAGAACGGGAAGAAGTAAAAATTGTAGGAGGAACTTTTGGGCATAAGCCGTCTGTGCGAAACACCGTGTGGACCTGGGCTGGGGGTGTGCCGTCTGTTTCATTGTCTGCTGTAACCGTGCTGTGTACCGTCTCCCTCCAAAACCAAAAGTACCGGGAGGGGAGTTTCCAGCAGCAGTGTGACTGCTGAAGCGATCGGTAAACACGAAAGCACCTGTCCAGCACATAATAGAGACTCCAGAGCTTTCAGACACAAAATATCCCTGTTTGTACTTGGTTGTACTTTATTTAAAGTTTAAAAAAAAAAAAAAAGGCTTTAAAAGCTGTTTCCTTTTAAAATGTATTTAATGGCCAAAGCTCCCCAGTCTGTTACAGATTTATTAAGTTAACAAATTGAACACATCAAACCATACTTTATCTATCTTCACGCTTAATTTGTTCTTACCGAAAAGCATATTTTTTGGTATCCCAAAATAAAAAGCAAAACCAAGTTCTTAGTGGTGCCCATCCACAGACAGACTGCCCCTGCTGAAATGTTTTTCAATTCAGGGTTGGGTGGGCTGACATAAAGAAAACTAACTGGAAAAACAGATTGACGCTGAATGTGGGAGTCTGTCCCGAGCCGTTACAGCCGTTAACTGACGATAAATGGTAGGAGTAAGTTGGAAAATAACTTAATCTAGCAGTAGAACAAAAACGCCATCAGTAGTACTGAATATCTCATATATATATTTATGATATATATATTATATATAGCTTCGCATAATCAGGGAGCAAGGCACATAATGAAATGAGAGCGTACATTTAAGCAGAAAATATAGCAACAAAGCTAAAAGGAAGAACAACTTCATCCTTGCAGAGCTGTGCATAATCCTCTGAATAGTGTCTTCTATCTGGTATTTCATAATGCAGCTCCTTTTGTTATCTTTCCCATGCTTTAAGAAAGTCCATTTCTACATCATAGCTGTTTATGGCAAAGGTCCCACAGCCTAGAAGTCAGTGAGCCTTGACTCTGTTTTTTCTTTTTTTAAAGGAGAAGGGAAGGAGCAATCTCAGTTAAATATAATGTGCAATTTTCCTTTAAAATAGTAAACAATATTTTTACGACACTCAGCAACAACTAGTATTTTACCTTAAACATACAGCTCCATAATAAAAGTTCACTTAGTAGCTGACAATAAAATTCAGCAAAATTCATTTGAAACATTCCAGTTAATGCTTATTTTCTAGGACAGATTATTTACAAACAGAGAAAAAATTTAGCAGGTTGGAAATCATGAAAAACGGCAGTTTTTGGTATTAGGTAGATCATAATAAATTTCATGAATGACGAACAGGTTTTTAAGTTTTCCCCTTCAGAGCGCGCAGACGTGTTCGTGCGTACAGGGCTGGAGACGCCGACCATCGTGTGCAGGGATTAGCCCCCGGGACCAGCATTATCCGAACTCACCTGGCTTCGGGATGTAGCCATCGCCCTGACCTGACTCATTTCTCTAACATCTTTGGTAGAAAGTAGCCAGACCCGTGTAGACAGAGTGTCTTCTGCAGGATGGTCACTTTTCCTATTTCTGCCAAAACCTTTGTTTTCATTAGCACCCCCGAGTTTGCTGCGTGTTTCTTAATGCTGCTCCTCCAAGAGTTGAAGGCACTGGGGCTGAGAGCAAATACTTTTGTCTCCTAAATGGTTTATTACCTCGGCAAGTAAAGAGCAAACCAATTAGAGAGGTCTTCCCCCTTTCAACTGTTTATCAAAGATGTTGTTTTGGTTATTTTTATTGAATAAGTTTATTCTTCAGGCTAGACTTGATTTCTTTTACATAGAGATCTTCTAAGGTCACAATACAAACCAAGCACTTTATTTTCGTGGGTTGAGTGGTAGGGTGTGGGAATGTTCTTACTGGACTGGAGGGGCCGTCTTAGAAGGTAATGGGCTATTTAATTCTGTTGTACTTGCATTTTTTCTTTGGATCAAATCTCAAGTTAGTGGGAGGTCACATTCCTGCAGGGTTAGGGACACCATCCTTCATACAAATGAAATTGTATAAAAACAAAAATCAATGTCAGAAGGTATTTGCAATCTAAAAGCATTTTTGAAAAACACTTAAGTGTATAAACCTAAGTTATACCTGTTTTATTAAAAGCGAGTCATCACACCTATAATACAGGTGACACAGGTTTAACTGGTCTAAACTTGACTGAATTCTGTGGGATTACACCAGGTACAATGTGAAAAAATTCGGTGATGCATGGAGACAGGAATGAACTTTAAAAAACTGTGTAACATAAAACTGGCTTAGGTGAGAAATGATGGCAACAGGGTTCTATGAGGTCTGAGACTCAAACCAAGCCACACCATTACCTGAGATGTTCTATAGGGTAGTTTCTAATCTAACATCCTTTACACAAGTTTATTAGCAGTTGTGTTCTCCCAAAATAGCAGCTTCTGAAACTTGATTGTACAGTTCCTACAACCTTGATCTCATAGAACTGTCACTCTGGAATTATGATCTTTCAGTTCCAGCTTTCCTGATAAATCCCACACTGCATTAGTGACAAGGTGAACATACACCAGGAGGCACCTGGATGGTTCGCCACCCTCTGCAAGACATGCCAGCAGTGGGCAGAGCACCGTGACTTCAGAGGGCTGGGAAACACCATTGTCACTGTTACTTGGTTTGAAATTGTCTCAAGGAAAGTTTTGCGTCTTCCTTGTTTAAAAAACTTCCAGAAATTTAAAAAATCCAGTTTACAGTTAAGTGGGCATCTAAAAACCTTAAGAATAGTTTTTCTTCCCAAGTGAAAATCTGAGTAGCTGAAGAAAAAATGTATTTAAATATTCTGAGTAGTAAAAGCCAAGTTTGTGAAGTTCAACACAGAATAGTCTATTATTTATATTACCACCTCTGAACCTGAAGTAAGTTTCTTATTAACCAAAAATAGGTTCTGCTGCCCTTAAGAGTTGGTGCCAAAACTTGAGCCTAGAGTGATCCAATTTTCAAACTGTCTGCAGTAAAAATGGAGAGTGTCCCTAATCAGGCAAAGCACCAGCTCTGACAGGCACCTGTCTGCACCGCCCAGCTGGCAGGCCCTCACCTGTCAGCAGGGCTGAGCCGAAGGTCCGGAGGTGCCCTGCTGGCCTGAAGAAGCCGTGTGCAGCTGGGGCCGCAGAAGGCCGTGAAGGAAGGCACAGCGCGCGAGCTGTCTGGCAGTGATGTTTTGCAGGAACATACCAGAGAAGGGGAGCTACGAAAGTACAGAGTCTACAGAGTCTCTGGAGGAAACAAAAGAAAACATCCCTTATCCCACCGAAAGCCAAGTTAAAGAAAGCTCTACTAGGGAGTGAAACACTACAAGGATAATCTAGAAGAGTCACTTTGGGTTCTTTGATTCAGTTGTTGCACACGTAAAACTGAAAAAAGAAACGAATAGCTATTTTCATCTTTGGAGAAACCAGAGGAACAGCCTGTTGTCAGACAAGCTGTGGCACCAGGGATAGAAGCGATGTGGTCGCCCTCTGGGCCTGCTCTGCTGGGCACAGCCAGCGCCCAGAGGTGGCTGCTCTTCCAGGAAAGCACACCAGAAACAGCAGTCCAGGATGCTAGCACCAGGGTGGACACCAGCAAGAAACCCTGCAAAGCCCTCCCTGACCAAAACAGGCTGCTTCAGGACTCAGTCGTGGGCGGGAGTAGAGATACATCACTTCTTCCTCCTCGAGAAAGTTAAAGTTGTCTACTTTTATGGAAAAAAGATCACAGTAAAGAGCTCAAAATAAAACCTTAGGGAAGAATAGATAACTTGATTCATATTCACAGTAACTTTACCCTGCAAATACAGGTGACTCTTAGACCCTGGAGCAGCAGGTACAAGACTACCAAGCACCCCTGCCCCGGAGCACAGTGGCTCAGGGGTCACCCACACTGCCGGCATACGCAGATCACACAGTTACGTTAAAGGTCACTTCAGAAGCATTAGAGTATCAAGCACACAAAACTGTGAGCAGTTGAAAGATCTAAAAAATACCTTTTAATGAAGCAGGGCATTAAAGAACGCAAAATGGCATATATTCTTATTGCTCCTTAACCACATGAATGTACTGAATGAACAGTGTCCTGGAGGCATGGGGTGGAAAGGTGCACCTATTTTCTTTCTGATGTGGCTCTTTCTTGGAGAGTAGGTTATGGTGATGCCTGGCATACCCAGTACAATTTTAGTTTATTCTTGAATAACTGCCCTTCTTTGCGCCCCTTTCTGTGGGGCAGTGCCGACACACGTCTGCAGCTTGCACTGGTAACCTCACAGTGGGCAGACTCTCATCACAAGATGCATTCGTTTCTAAGTGTGGGGACGGCGAATTTTCATTCGCTTGTTTAACAGCGACTCTAAGATTGCGTTTTATTTTTAACAGTTTATCATGGTAAGTTGAGACGGTACATATTTCTCTTATGTACAAAGGCAAATTCACAAAAGTATGCCGAGTGTGAAGCATATAGAAGTATAGTGTGTCCTTAGAGCAGTGGTTCCCTGTTACACCCCACTGCACGTGCACAACATGAAGGTCACTGGCTGGGCCTGGTGCCACGTGACTCCATCAGAACACCTGGTTACTGCAAGCAGTGTCTGCCACCAGGCTGCAGCCAGTGAAGATGCTCACAGCTCTCTACTAGCTATGCGTGAAATTATCAAAAACTTCATTTTCTTTCCCTCAGTGATTGTCCTACACCTACTGGATTCTTTGAATTATGTATTATAACCCATACACGACCTGATTAATGATGTCTGGACAGGGCCCAGTTTTGTTCTCTTTTCTTGCTTCCCCTTCTAGAGAGCAACACCCAAAAAGATAGCTCTCTCAGAAGGTGACTTTGTTTTTCTTAATGGTGCACCGTTTCGGGCACAGGAGTATCTTAAACACCAACTGTTTGCTGATTTCAACTTCCACCTAAAGTATACACTACAGAGAAGCTGAACTGGTGATCATGGACATACCGGGGGTTCCATATAGGACCTTCTCACAATAAATCAAGTGAGGACCACCAAGCCCAGCTGATGAGGCTTCCTAAGACGGCACTCAGACACTAGCCAGCAATAGAGGGTTAAGTTACACACAGTGTACAGGCCGAGCTGAGCTGTGAGAACACAATCCAGAAGTGGCGGGGTCACTGTGGGAGCACCGCAGCTACGAGAGTCTGCGGCACCACTACGCGTGGACGCTGAAGGCTCCCGCCCGCGCCGTTCACCCGCCCCACAGAGCGGAGAAGTTTTCCTGATTTAAGTGCTCCGTAATGTGTAGTGATGAGGCGTCAGTCAAGCGGCTCTAACTTCAGCCAAGTGGGGAAGACCCAACACAAAAGCCTATGGCTGTACCAAACACTGGTTTCTCAAACCGAGAAACATGTTATACATCTATTTCTCAATTATGTAATATACATCATGCACGAGTAGACTGCACACAGACATTTATAAAACACCTTCAAAGTAAGTAAGTAGAAGTTTTTGGTCCAATCTACGTGACAGACAAAGCATGAGACAGTACACATCCCCTTCCATGCCTCTTCCACCCAAAATACGCAAAACCTATTTTCAGATCTGGAAAGGAAAGGAATAAATAGAACTACTCTCAGTTCTCTATATATACATATACAGTTATGTATACAGATGTGTACACACACACACGCACACACACGGCCAGACACTACCTGAATAACATCATACCGGGACGCTCTGAACACCTGAATCCGCAGCTGCTCAGGGAGCCGACTGTAGAACTGACTGCAGATTCCGAGTGGCTACCAGTCTCTGGAGAGCTTGGTGTTCTGGTCTCTCTTGGGGGGCGCGGGAGGGGGTCCTCTGCGCAGGGTTGCATAGCCCGCTAGGTGGCTGCCTCCGTAGCCGGCCTTCTGCTGCTCGGAGGAGAGCAGCTCCGGCGGGGGCGGTGGCAAGGCCATATCGTCCATGGTGGCCGTGGGCTCGGGCCTGGACACGCGGGAGGAGGACAGCGAGCCGTGCCGCGTGATGGACTTCCGCTGCAGGGTCCTGTTGAGGTCGGCCAGGAAGCCGGGCTGGACGCTAAGGCTGGGCTTGGGAGACGTGGGCACTTGTGGCACGACGGCTGCCGCCGGCTGCTCGCAGAGCTCCGCGTGCGTGAGCCGGGTGCTGTCGTTGCGCTTGGGCCGCGTGGGCGGCGGCGCCTTCTTCACCGCCGCTTTGCCCCACTGCTGTGGCTGAGGGTTCACTACCGCCACTTTGGGCGAGGCGTTTCCCGAGAACGCGGGTGGGATCTCGATGGGGGGCGGGGGAAGCTCTGTCTCGGGAGGAGGGGGCGGGAAGTCAGAGTCCGACGGGGGAGAAGGGAATTCCGCTGCGGGGTCCCTCCCACGCGCGCTCGGCACGGCGGGCTTCGGGGGCACAGCCCCGGGGAGGACGCCGGGGAAGCCAGCTCCCGAGAGGTGCAGCTTCCCGGGCTTGGGCGGCGCTGCGGGCGGCGGCAGGGTCTCCTCGGCGGGCGGGGCGAACCTGCTAACCAGACTGTCCACTGAAGGCCTCTTGGGCTCGGGCTGCTCTCCAGCGCCGCCGGACTTGATGCTGGAGTTGCGCTGCGGCGTGGGAGGTGGCTTCTTCCCCCCGGGGCTGGACATCTTACCGGGCTTTTTGCCGGGGGACCCACCTTTCTCCGGGGTGGGGGAAGCGCTGGGTGGCACTGGCGGGGAGGCGGGCGCCGGGGGGGGCGGCGGCGGAAACACCAGGCTGCTTTCCGGGGGGGGAGGAGGGAAGTCGGGAGAAGGGGCGGGGGTGGCGCTGGGCTGCCACTTGGGCTTTGCTTTCACGGCGGGAGGGGACTGTGGCGTGCCGTGGGCCGGGCTGGACTTCGGGGGCTGCGACTCCACGGGAGCAGGGGCCGGGAACTGGCCGGCCATCTGCTTCACCACGGAGGGCACAGAGGGCACGGGGGACAGCGGGGAAGGGGGCGGCTTCACGCACAAGCCCTGCTGCTTGGGGAGCGTGGGCGGGGGGCCGGGAGCAGGAGCAGCGGGGCAGGCGGGCGGCTTCTTGGCCGGGGGC
>PVJO010004104.1:0-72936 GCA_004026905.1 Hystrix cristata
CATGGCGATTCCCTCCCTCCATGCTGTAATTAAGGCCATTAGAGTCCCACGTCTTCTGTGAGGGATTTCCAGGACACCTTTCTCCAAGGCACTCAAGCCATCCACCAAGCATCCTCAGTGCCCTCAAAGTGCCGCCTTTCACAGCCCACCTTCACTCAGCAGAGCAAGACCGAGATGCAATGGCAGGATTCCCCCAGCTCATGGCCCAGGGAGTAGAGAAGAGCGTGAGGTGCAGGCCTTTCCATCCGGGCTCTGGACACAGGGACCCCGCTGCCTGCGTCCAGCTCTCCCTGCGTTTCTGGTGCAGCTGCATGACTGCAGATTTCATGTGTTAGACTAAGGCTGAGATTTTGGCTTGATGTCCCCCAAAAGATCAGGGAATGAGAGAGCTCAGCCGGCCTACATCCTCCACACACAGGCAGACTAAGAAGTAGACAGACCAGCCCCGTTTGTCTGGTTTATGTTTTCTCGATGAAAATCTAAACTGCATCTGTGGCTCATCCTGAAAGCTCTGGGATGCTTAGGAAGCTTTGGACCTGGCACTGCTTGGGAAGTCTCCAATTGCATAAAAAATAACTTCTGAGATCTTAAGCTCTGCTTTCCCAAATTCTCATTTTCTGAAATTCTGAAAAGAATTCCTTGAGGAAATAATCAGAAACTTCCAATTTCTGCGGGTCAGAGTCCTGTCCACGAAAAGGCCCTTCACCCCTCATGGCGGCCCCAGGGCCTAGTTAGCAACCCGAAAGACCCTGACCTAGAACCGGATAGGGCACCAGGAAGGAGCCCAGAGGTTTCACCCTGGGCTCACTCTGAAATCCAGCTCCTTAGATCGACAGAACTTTAGGTGTGCACACACACTCCCACTCACACATACACATCATGTGGGTTTAAAATAATAAAATTCAAATGGATTTATCCACCAACGCTATCAGTTCCAAATCCTTGTTAAATTCGGGTTCTTTAGACACTGAAGTCAAGTGTGGTGATGCCATCCAAAATCCGAATGGCAAAGTCCAACTTCTGGAGTCAAAACTTTGTTTTTAGCAAATGCAAGCCCAGGTAGAAGAAGGAAGATGAGCACAAGAGAAAACATGAAGTGCAGGAGAAAACTGGAATTCATCTCCTCCTCCTTTTACCAGGTCCCTTTGCTGGGATGCGGGTTAGCGGGAGTCCTGAGGGAATGTAAGGACCTTGCTGGCTTGTGGCGTGGAAAATTCAATTCGTAATGACATTTGCTGAAGGAATAAACATGGATAACTCCCAACTACTTTACTCCCTTCGGACCTGGCAGTGCCTGTTAATCACTGCGACCAGCACCGGGGGATCTGGGGGTCCAGGGCAACACTTAAAAATGATTCCATAGATACCTACTAAATTTACTTAACCACGTCAACAAATATTTGTGAGACTTGCTGTTTACTTAGTGTTTCATGTTGGATTTGTTCATTATGCATCTGTGTATTTAAAAAGTGAAAATAGAGTCCCTCCAAGATGGAGATGCCTGTTAGTGTTCCAGGCCCTCGAGATGAACTGTGCGGAGGGACTTACAGAGCCAGGAAGCAACTGCTTTCGTCTCTGACCAAGGCGGGATGCAGGAAGATACAGAAAGAGGATTTAGGCCTCAGCACATCGGCACCATCAGTGATAAAGGCAGAACTGGAGCACAGGCCAACATGGGTTCATAACATGGACTGTAGCAGCCCTGGCAGGGTAAGAACTGGTGCTGTGAATGGAGGACAGCAGTAGCCAAGGCCTTGGGGCACAGCCCTCCCACCCACCCTGCAGACAGCAGACCCCAGCTCCCTCCTGGAGGGCAATGACAGGAGAAGCTGCCGAGAACGAGTGAGGGACAGAGGCCTTGCCAGTGGCTGGCCCTTCACGTGGAAACCCAAAGCCCCAGGAAGGAGATGCTGTCACCTCCCCAGAGTCCAGCAAATACAAGAGTGAGTTCCTAGGGAGTCTGAGCCACAGGGGCGGGTGCCGATCACAAATGAGCAGATCTGTGCGGCAGCTCGGGTGTTCCAGGAAGCGATCACGGCCTAAAGGGACCCGAACAAGGGCATGGGGGAGCGCAGTGAGGCTGGGGGCAGATAGGCCAGTCGTGGGTTTCCACGAAGCTTCTGTCTCAACTGGATAGGCAGACGTCAGGCCAGTGACAAGGCCCCCGACAGTCCCATCACCAGGAAGATCAAGTTGTCAAGTCAGGGCACAGGCACTAAGGGGCCTCCAACAGGCAGAGCCCTGGGACAGGGAAGTCAAAGATGGGACAGGAACCTGAGAGCTCAGAGGAAACCCTCGACCTGTGTCCCCATACCTGGGACTTGATCGCTGCCTTCAAGGACACAGTGCACCAGAATGGAGCCGCTGTCGTGGGTGTGTCTGAAAGAGTGGAGTCTCTGTGTGCAGTGGGGAAAGCCCCGCGACTCTGTTTGGGACGGCCTGGGAAGCTGCGAGCTGACTAGTCCATGTGGTCCCACTCCCACCCCCTTCTCACCCACAGACCCTGTGGTTTACCAGTCCTGCTATGCTCTGCACCACCAGAGCCAGGAATGGAGAGAGGAGGGAGCCCCTTTTGCAGAGTGTCCCAGTGGCCCCGGGAATTTGCCAGTGCTGCTTCCACAGCAAGAGAACTCAGGTGAACAGGGAGGGACCTTTTCCTCTCCAAGGAGGGCCAGCGGTGCAGGCCTCTGCCGTAGAAATGCAGCAGGGGGTGGGCGCTGCATTTTCCAGCTGGTCCAGGAGCTATTTCCCAAGGATTCCTCTTGGGACATTTTTGTTCTTGGATTCCTTAGGCCCTTCAACCTGAGTTGTTTTCCGATGGAGGCTTTGAGTGGCAGGCCCCAGGCAGCTCCTCCTTTCTGCCTGCCCTGGGGGAGGTTTACAGAGATCTTTCTCCAGCAAAGGGCACAGTGAGATTATTCTCTCCCCAGCAGAGCAGTTGAAAGTCCCTGCAGAGCACAAGTGTCCTCCTGCTCCACCTCCTCCTCCTGGGACCCCGCTGTTCCCAAGCACTGTGGGGCACAGATGGGATGGGAAATGGTCTCCGCTTCATGCAACCTGCAGACGTCTAGAGGGTGCGTTAGCTTCCTGTGGCTGCCGAAACAAATTACCAGAAGAACTGGTGGTTTAAAACAGCACAAACCGATGATCCTGCAGAACTGCAGGCCAGAAGCTCAAAATAAGATTTTTCAGGGTTAAGTCTTAAAAATTTAGCTCTTTCTGGAGGCCTTGGAGGAGAACCCGCAACCCCACCTCTTCCTGCAGCTCCAAGCTGCCCGTGTTCCTTGGCTGCTGGCCTCTTCCGTACATCACCTGCACCACGGTATTCTCTAAATGTCACCTGGTGTCACCTCCCTATCTCATTTCAGAGTTCAAGGTCCCTTTTGCTTCATTGGGTCCCTGTTCACAGGTTCCAATCCTTAGGACCCAGTGTCTTTGGAGGTGGTCATTTGACCAGTCACAATGGGCGGAGTGGACATTGCACCTCACTGGGCCTTGAACCGCTCTCCAGGCCACGCGAATGCCCACAGAGTTGTAGAGGCAGGAGCGCTCCAGAGACGGAAGGTTCCAGGTGGCGCGATGCCTACTTCCCCGGGCCTCACACTCAGGCAGTCTGGAGCAGATGACGGGAGTGCAGCAGCCAGGGGCGTGCTCCTGGGGTGCGACATCAGCTGACAGCGAAAGAAGCAGGGCCACGGGGAGCTCGTTCCAGCAAAGAGGGCAGCAGCTGTATGGCACCCGGAGTGCCATTGGGGTGGGACCCCAACAGCAGACCCAGGGAGCAGGGATGGGTGTCGGGGGCACACAGTCAATTCCAGGGAGATGTCTTGCTCCGTGGCTCTCACTCCTAGACTGGGAGAGCAGGATACTTGGATAAATTCTTTTGCTGCTTAAATTAAAGACTTTTTCCTGTCACTTAAAACTGTGGGGCCAGGTTGGGGGCAGCTCCTGTTGCACTAGAATTGCTGGGAAGCCCCCAAAGTTGAAGAAAGGAAGCTAAAACATCTGAATTCTGGGAAGCCACATAAATATCTCATAGGCTTACACAGGCAGCGGAAGCATCCCACCAGCTGCAGGCCAATCCTTTCTCTGGAGTTGGCGCACAAGCATGAAGAGGCAGGTGTGTGCTGCCAGGGTGTCTGGTGGGGAATGTGCAATGGGACATGTGTGTCACAGGGTGGCTGTGTGGAGGGTGGCCATGTAAAAGGAGGTTGTCTAATGTGACTGGGAACTCTGCCTTCAGAAAGGACTGATACAGCTCTCGCAGGACCCTGGTTAGTCTCTCTCAAGAGCTGTTATAAAAAGAGTGGGCCTGGTCCCTCCTTGTGCTCTGACTCCTTGTCTCTCCCTGTGACTTCTTCCTCTCCCGATGCCACTGACTATGGCGCTGTCTGGCCAGGGCCCTAACCAGAGGCCAATAGACAGGGCCACCTGATTGTGCACCCTCAGTCTCCTAAACTGCGCTCTAAATAAACCGCTCTTCTTTGTAAAGTATCCAGTCTGGGGTGTTTCGTTACACAAACAAACAGAAACAGACTCTGACACTAGGGTTATGGGAAGAGCTCATTTTCTCCACTTCTGGGAAAATGTGTGGAAATTTTATATTTCCTTCCCCCAAAACTCATTACAGAGCACAGGAGCTCAGGAGCTCACAGAGAGGGTGGCCATGCCTGTGGTTTGCTGGGTCCCCTGTTGACTCTGAGTCATTTGCTGAGAGACTCTCCTCACCCACCCAGAGACCCAGTCTGCCATGTGGATTCCACCGTCACCCGCTTACCGCACACTCATTCCTTGGATGAGGGCTGCCAAGCTCCTCTGATGCTGGAGGACCTCACAGGAGGGTCCTTCGTCCAGCATGATGTGGGTCCCTGGAATTTTCATAGACACAGGACCTCTTCTTGCCTGAAGGCAGAGGCTGCCTAGAACACCAGCCCCAGTGGGCAAGGTGGAAGTGCTGTGCCATGTGGAAGGAAGTAGGGCTGGAATTAACCAACCTCACCCTCACCCTCCATAGCCCTTGTGGTCCCCAGAAAACCTCTGGGCTTGCTGCATTCCATGTGGATTATGGAGGTTTGAGGAGATAACAGAAGATGCTGCCCCTGCAGAAGGACAGGACATGGAGACCTGGCCTGCCTTCTGACTCATCCTCAGTAATGCAGGACATCACCGTAAGACCCAGCATCACGTCCCCCTAAAAGCCACACTCAGACTCTACAGAGACCGCTCATCCGCTGGGGCTGGCGGCACACTTTGCCCAAGAACAGTTTAAGGATCCGGGACAGCTCTCTGAGACCCCAGTGGCTCCTGTGCAAACTGACCGCCGTTGACCCTGGCCCTTTCCCCCGGGTCCCTGGCTGGAGGTGTTAGAGCCTAGAGAGGGGTGCAGGGGACAGTGGTGACCTCCTGGTGGCTCCCCTACCTCCTCCCATGTGCATACTCACACACGGAGCCCTCTCCACTTCCTCAGGTGAAGCTCTGGGCCACACAGGTCAAGACTCAAAACATTTGAGTTTTAAACAGAGTCAAACTCATTGTAATAAACGTCGGTGACCAGAAAGCAATTAAATCTGCCAAGACATCATTAAGTCGTACGAAAGGAGGGTGCAAAATAGTAGGGTTAAAGAGAGTGGGGAAGAAAATCTTTTTTTCCCTTGGAGTTTAGACAGCTGAATAAGCCAGGTTTAGGTTCACGGTCATAAATTTTGCTTGTCCAACATTCTCTCTCTTTAAATATCCACCTGAGAAATATGCTTCCCCTGTCCTCAGCCCCAGCGATAGAGGCAGGGAGGAGAGAGACTGTCCATTTCACACCGTCCTCCCCACTCAACCCTCCTGCCCAGTCGGAAAGGAGACAACCACACGACTTGGGCTGAATGAATAACAAGATCCAAGATCTGCTGGAGAGAGCAGCTGCCTTCCCGTTACGGATGTTCAGAGGGGAACTCAACGGCCTGTGACTGTGATCCCACCAGGCCTCTATAAGAGAAAAGCTCGTGCCGAAAGTGAAGAGAAGAGCCCAGAGCCACAGGGAACCTGGGTGCAGCTGAACCAGATGTGAAATGCCTCTTGGGAGCCAGTAAATTCCTTCCATTGGTTATGACATCTGAGACGTATTTCTGCCACTTTCAGTGCAAACTTCTTGTCAGATGCAGGTGCACAACCATGTGGGAAAGGAAAGCACATCTATCAGGTCCTGCTGGGAAACAAACAGCAGGAGACAGATGAAATTAAAGAAGCCAATGGGAGACAGCAAGGCCTCAAGGAGTGAGAAGGTTCTGCTGTCCCTGGCTTGTGTTACCACAAGGGTCTGGAGCTCTGAAACGGGGGCCACCCTGTGGAAGCGACTGCCCGTCCTGGAATTGCTACGTGGAAGCAAGGAGCGACAGGGGGAGGTTTCCTGACCCTGTGCATCCTGGCCCTGCACCAGACATGTCCTGCTGGCCAAACCTTGGGGCAGGAAGCTTGGATGCTGCTGAAAGCAGAAAGGTCACCCCGCGGGACCCTGAGCAGAGTATGGCGAGGTGGGGAGGGAGTGGGAGGTGGTGGCAAGGACAGACTCACAAGTCAGAGCAGCCAGCGCAGGAAAAGGAGTGAGCCAAGAAGGATTCCTAGCTGGACCTCGTTCAGAGCAGTCTGGGGCCCTGGGCAGAGTGCGTATAGAGGCCTCGAAGCCTCAGGAAAACCTGCCAACCTGACATGGCGTGTAGCCCCTTTGCACCTGTGGGCTGCCCAGGCTTGCTGTTCCAAGGCAAGTCGACCCTCCACACTGACCTCAGAAGCAGGGTGCCCATGCTTTTCAGACAGGCGAAGGCTCCCTTAAACTCTTGGGAGACCTCTTGCTTCTACCCGTGGATCTCAGAGTCTCCCTGGACGTGCTCATCATGGCCCCAGAGGCCTCGGCTCACTGGTGGGTCTGTGAAGAGCAACTGAGTGAAATCGCTGGGATTCCACCCGCTGCAGAGCAGGGCCTACGGGGAGGTGTGTGCAGGGGGATGTGGCGGGAATTGGATGCGTAATCTTCAGATACCCTTTATTTCCTTACTCTGCAAATCTAATGCCATCATGTCAGAAATAACAATGTGATTGCCAAGCAAGAATACTTCTGGCAACTTCCAATTAAGCAGCTTAAAATGTACAAAACAAAAATGACAGAATTAGGAAAAATGTTAAGAAAGAATGAATCTGAATTTGAAATATAATAATTGGTGGGTGCAGGGAAGAGCCTGCATAAAATTTAACTTCTACTTTTTGGCCTCTGCACTCGGGAAAAAGGATGCTGCTAATGGCAGGTGGCCCCCGTTCATGAGGGTGGCATGTTCACAGGCATCACTCTGGGAAGGACTCTGATGGAGAATTAGTACCTCAAAGAAGATCCAGAGTTTCTCTGAATACTTTCAGGCTTCAGGGAGGGGGGTCTCAGCCAGGCACAACCACCTGCTTAGCAGAGTCCTGCTAACCACATCCACCGAGCTCAAGTGCTAAGGTGGCCTTAGGTGAGCAAGCCACATGGCTGGGCACTCTGTGCACACAATGCACACCACCCCTGTCCTGGGCTCATTTCCTGAGCTTTGGGGGTACAGAGCATCTGGCTCCAGGCTTCCAGGCTTGGTTTAAGTTTATTTGTTTCTCAAAAAGAGCTCTGCTGTCTTCCCAGTCCATATCAGAGACCATCAGGCCTTCCGTGATGAGTGGCTGAGGTGCTGCCCTTCTGCCAGAAGAACAGAGCATGGGGCGCATGCCGCGTGCACCCCAAAGTCCACCTGCTTGTGATATGCAGGGCAAAGAAGCACCTGCTGTCCACGCTTGCCAGCCACAAGCATTTCCTAGTCTATACTCAAACAATCTGGGTGATTCTGAATTGCGGGGGCTGGAGACAGATGTATGACCTTCTATTGGGATTTCACACTGCCTGGACCAGTATGAAGTTCATCCAACCTGAAATTCTCTCCTTTCCATCCCAAACAGGGAGCTACAATCCTAAACACCCATGCTGGGAAAGGCCCATGGAAACCCAATTACACGCTGCCACGGGAGCTCAGTGCAACATGAGCTAAGGGAAAACCTGGACAATTTAAAAGTTTTATTTCAAACAACTTTCTCAGTCCACTTCCCCCAAGGAAATTCAGTCCACAGTGATGAGCACCTACTGTGTGCTTGGCTCCATGCCCCGCTTGATCCTCACAGGGCCGGCAGCATAAAGGGAGAGGCCAGCATGCCAGGAAGCTTGGTTTTGTGCCACAGCCGAGCCCACAGCGGGGTTAGCCCTGCCCCTGATGGCAGTGCGCTCAGCAGGATTTCCTGCCAAAGGCCCACCTCCAGGTACCATGGACCTGTGTCCTTCGAGATTAGGCTTCTAACACATGATGCCTATTTGTGATCTCAGGGTTTCCGTGGGTTCAACATCGGTACAGGGTGGCTGGGCTCTCAGCTCAAACTTTTGCAAGGCTGAGATCGAGGTAGGGTGGGGCTCGTTCCCACCTGAGACTCAGCTGGAGAAGGATCTGCTTTCTCCTGAGTGGCTTGCAGGATGCATTTCCTTGAGGCTGTGGCATCCGTGGCAGCTTCACTTGTCAAAGCCACCAACTGAAAGATAAGTGCCTGTCTTACTCAGAACCACTGCCCCGAGCAGGCCTAGAACTGCTGCTAAAGGGCTCGTTTGATTGGGCCAGGCCCACCCAGGGTAAGTCTTCTTGTGATGAAATGTCAACCTTAATTAAATCTGTTCACCTTTGCCATCTACTGTCACTTGGCAGGGACATCCACAAATTCACAGACCCCACCCACACTCAAGGGAAGGGGATTACGCAGGGCGTGGATAGCAGGGCTGGGACTCAGAGACATTTTAGAATGTGGCACACACATACACACTCAACAAACAGTAGTGATGCTTAACCGCCTCCTCCCCAACATCATAGTGATCTCGGCTCTGCATGCTGGGGCGGTGGATGTAACCTGCCGGGATCTGTCAGTCAACCAGGAGCAAGGCCAGAATTTGAACTCGGGCCTTCTCAGTCCAAAGTGCACATTGTCTCCCCTGTGACAGTCTGATCCACTGAAACCAAGCAGGGTATCTTCTGTGTGTGGAGCTCCATCCTTTACCCCTTGGGGTTGGAAAGGGAACGGATACAGCATCTGATTCTTGCTCAGCTCTTGATCATCATTGCTAGTATGATCAGGTGTGCTGTGCACAGATATCTGTGTTCTTACACAAACCAAGAGGGACCTTCTCCCAGATCCAAGGACATGTCGCAGTTGCTCTACACCAGTCGTGGGACTCCCCACCCATTGTTTCCGAGGATGGAACGTGTGGTCTTTGGGGGCGCCTGGGAGAAGTTCTTGTGTAGCTTCCGTCCAGCCCTCGTCATGAGAGTTGCCTGAGGGTGTGGAGCCGTCTAGGACCATATGAAAAAGTTCAATCTTAACAGAGGACGTCAGCTCAGAGCCCTGAACTCGGACTGACTTCCAGACTTCTTTAGTGATGATTAATGTTCACAGGCATAGATGTGGCCAGTGGGCTCAAAGCTGAAGCCGTTCCTGCTGATACAGAGGGAACAGGGGTGGGGAGAGAAACAGATGCAGAGCCCCAAAGAGAGAAAGTTGTGAAGATGCTGCTGAAAGGAGGCGTATTCCTCTCCCGCCCACAAGGCTCGGAGTGGGTCAGGAGCTGAAGGTGAGGCGTGAGGCCACCTCAGGTCACTTCTGTAACGTAGTAGCATCCCCCACATTTACATGCCAGCTCTAAGTTTTCAGGAAAAATATTTCCCAAGCAACTAAGCAAATCCTGAATGTGGAGGGCGTATGGGGACTTGCACGCACTCACCACCAACTGCCTAAGGCAGCCAAAGAGGAACCACCGCCTAAAACAAGGACGGGATTTGAGATGGAGATGTTTCCCACTAGCTACTGGAGCTTTCAGTTCATTGTCCCCTGGTCTCTTTCCCCCAAGAAGCCACTAGCTCAGCCCAGGCCACCTGGAAGACAGACTCCCCAATTCTCCCCATTTCATCCATCCCAGTATCACCTCTTAAACACAGTACCAAGGGTGCCTAGAAGGTCACAGACAAGGAGGAATAGAGAATCTGCTCTTCAATGCCTGCTTCGACCCTTAAGTATGAGCCACAAGCCCAACAACTCAAAGGAGAAAAGATGAGGAGGGGCCAGGCCCAGCTCGGAAGGTGGGCGGTTCTCTCTAGGGCCATTGGATTAAAGTCACTCCTGAATCTGAACACAAAGCTTAAGAGTAACCTTCGTTGGTCTGGAAACACTAGTAATTTTCGACAAAACACAGGCAGGTCTAATAAGATACGTGCATTAGTACCCAATTCCACTCTTCTGTGAATGCAATTGCACATGTCTCAGGACCAACTAACATTCTCATCAGCACACATGACCACGATCCCATGGCGTGGGACATATATGTTCCTCTGCGTGTGACGTTCTGTGTCAGGGTGGTGTGGATCCTGCCATCAAGAAGCTTATCGTGCAGATGGGGAAGCAAGACGAGTCCATGAAAAATTGCATAAGAGATTCAAATGTCATTTGTAGACAGTGAGAGAAGAGATAACCTAAGGGGAGACATGATTAATTGCCAAGTGAATTATTCAGACAGTAATGACAAGAGGTCAGGGTGGAGACTGATTGCTTCAGTCCGGGTAATCAAGGAAGGCTGCGGCATCCCACAGTTAGAACTGTGGAGATGAGGCAGGGACAGTGAGCGGGTGAGTTCAGTATCTGCTCCTCAAAGGGGACATCGGAGATGGGAGGGAAGCCAGAGTGTGGAATGAGCAAAATGAGCACTGTGCTCATTTCTTCTGAGGAGACCGTTCTGGTTCGAGAGGCTCCCTGTGGAACAGTGGAGCAGGTCACAGGGCAGTGGGGGGCAGGAAGGAGAATGGATGTGACCTCCAGGCACACAGCTGTGAGCTCACACTGTACAAAAAGGGCTGGTTGGACTGGATTTGACACGGGACAGGGAAGAGCAAGAGTATCCAGCTCTGGTTGTTTAAGGGTGGTCTCTAGGAGAGGAGGAGTCCTAAATCTTCTGCTTCTGAGACAGTAAGGAGTTCCAGACTGTCCTTGCTGTTATGAACATCTATGAACATGGGAAAGCAGATAAGCAAATGTTTTCAGGACCTGGAGGTAGAAAAGGTGCAACATTCTTGGGAAAGGAAAACCAGACGGTGAGATGGGCCTGACACTCACCCTGGCCTCTTCCTCGTGATCGTGCGAGCTGGGCAGCAGAGACCGGAGTACGGTACCACTGAGGCAGCTGGCAATCCTGAGCAAACATGGCAGTGACTGAGCACGGTGGGGTCGCTGATGCTGCGTGGAGCTCCCCGTGGGCGTGTGACCAGAGCCAGGGCTGAGTTCACGCAGGGTGGGTTCCTCAGTCCAAGCAGAGAGTGGCTTCTGGAGGGTTCAGAGAAGAACAAAACTAGAAGCTTTGCAGTGCTGGCAAGAGGTCTCACCAAGCCCCTGAGCTCCCGGGGAAGACCCAGAGCCAGAGCCACCCTGGAGCCAGGTCCCCCAACCAAACCTAGAGCCAAACTCAGATGGGACCAGGAGAAAAACGCACGAAGTCACCAACTCGCAGAGCAAGCTCAACACTCTTAGAGGAAGAGAGCACAATAGACTCTTCATGCTGTATCACTCGCACACACAGCACCAAGATGATGCCTAGTTACGTGTGCAGCTGGGGACACTCATCCATCACGAAAGAGGACACTCAGTAGAAGTATTTACAACGTGACACGGGTGATGGAATTAGGAGACGGAGTTTAAAGCGGCTGTGACAAACGTGCGGAAAAGCCTATTTAAAACATAGTCTTAAAAGAGTAAAGGATTTGAAATCTCATCCATGAAGTGAAAATAACTTTTAAAAACACAAATGGAAATTCTTGAGCTGAAACCCACAATGTCTGAAATTACAAAAAAAAAAAAAAAATACTGGCTGAGCTTCCCAGGAGATTGAATATGAAAGCAAAAAAGGTTCAGAGAACTTTAAAAGAGACATAATTTATCCACTGTAAAGAACAGGAAAATGAATTTCAAAAATCTGATCCAAGCCTCAGTGACCTGTGGGATTCTTTAAAGTGATCTGACTTACAGGGGTGGGCAGAGAAAGGGAGCAGAGAGAGAAAATAATAGGAGACTCAATGATCATTTTTTTTCACAAATTCCATGAACAATATTAACTGACAAATCCAAGTATCACAGCAAACCCCAAGTACTCTAAATACAAAGCTAAGCATGCCCAGGGCCGCCATGGTCAGACCGCCGAAAATCTAGCCAAAGGAAAAACTTGTTTTGAAAACTGAATTTCAAAAGCAAATTAAATATAAGGCCCAAGGATATAGGGGATGGTCGACTTCTCATCAGAAAATCGAAGGCCATAAAACAAGGAAAGGCAACTTTAAGGCACTAAAGACACCACCAGTGCAGTCCTGTGCCTAATGAAAATGTCTCTCTACACGAGACTGCCATGAAGGTTAACCAGTGACCAGTCCAATTATTCAACTACAGGACGACCAAAAAGTGCGTTTTGTTGTTACTTTGTATAAGATAATACAACAGAAAATATAGAAATGACAATCTTATCGAATTTATTCAATAGTATTTATTCAAAGAGCGAGGCATTAACTGTTGGAGATGACATCTGCCCTAGTGGCGCTCGCCCAGGACAGTGAGTATGTGAACAGACGCGCAGCTGGAGAGGCGCTGGGGTAAGATGTTCAGTTGTTAAGCCAACACGTCGTCTGAAACACTGAGGGTCAGTGAAAGCTAGAAAGAGATGGTAGTAGACGGAAGCATGTGTCCCCAGGAAGAAACATGGAACATAGAAAATGGTAAATATGTAAGTATTTCTTCAAAATAAGGCTCGTTCTTTACATTAGTTGTATTTTAAAAAACAGATTATTACTTAAAGGGAACATATCATCATTAAGAAGCACAGTTTTAACATACATGGAAATTAGGGCCCTTCGTAACAATGGCCCAAAGACTAGGAGATCAAACAAGTTACATTTTTGTAAAGTTCTTGCAGTCATAAAAAGTGAAACGGCCTGATATCTAAGTAGACAGTGTAAGTAAAGTATATGCATTGCAATCTAGAGCAACTTCTAAAACGAGTAAAACGCAGAAGAAGTAAGGAAGCACAACGTAAGATCCCTACTGTATTTGTTATGCCGATTTTTGGCTATCAGTATGGGACTTTCTCCACCTCTTCCAATGTCGATTTCTCCACTGGCAAAGAAACTGTATGGAGGGAGGGATGTGCAGCTCTCAGCCTCCCTCGCAGCTCCATATGACCATCTAACTTAGCTCCTGCCAGTGCTGTATGAGCAGGACAAATAGGTACACAACACATGTGTATTTATCCCTCAGAAAGTAGGATAAACTTGAAGGCAGGAAACGCCAGCCACAGACAGCTCTCCAGAAGAGACTCATCATTCCTGCTTGGAAATCTCCCTGAGGATTATCATAGTTTGGATCTTAAATGGCTCCCAAAAGCCCCGTGTGCTGAAAGCTTGGTCCCCAGCCCATGGGGCTACTGGGAGGAGGTGGTACCTTTGCTGGGGGAGGAGGAGGAGCTTGGTGGGAGGAAGTTAGGTCATTGGGGGCATGCCCTTGGAGAAATATTGGGATCTCGGCCTCCTGCTTTCTTTCTCTCTTTGCTTCCCAGCTGCCATGAAATGAGCAGAACTCTTCAGCCATGTGTCCCTGCAGTGGTGGACTATGCCACCACAGGCCCAATACAGTGACCATGAACTGAAACCAGGAGTCAAAATAAACTTTCTTCCTTCTAAGGTGATTATCGCAGGTTTTTGTCACAGTGATGGAAACTTGACTAGCCCAAGAGAGAAGTAAATATTCATCTTGTTTAAGTAGCTGTTGTTTTGTGTCCTTGTTATGGGTAGCTCAATTTAAATTCTAGGTGAAACAGTTGATATATGTCAACTCTAGGATTCTCTCTGTTTTCTTTAGAACATGCTTGCTGGGTACATATCTTATTAAGCATTTTCTGTAACTTTCCACAATCAGATTTCCCTCCATTTTACTAACCTTGCTCTTTTCAAGGTCATTAAGCATAAATCCACCATGTATCGGCAAAGCAGACAGACTCTTCCACGGATAACAACTACAAACTTGGGACAGTGATGGAGCCTGGCTGAACAGGCAGAATCTGGGAAGGAATCCTCACTTGAAAGAAGAGAAGATACAGGATGAATTTTCCTTTGCCTGAGGTCAGAACTCATCAGGGATACAGAGAGAGAAAACTCAGAAGGAAACTGACTTCTAACAGGCATGAAGGCCAGAAGAATGGTGGCAAAATCACTGGATGGAAAGACGGGGTGAGGGATTCTAGGAGGAAGAAAGTCACAAAGAGGGAGCAAATATTTAGATGCTGCCCAAGTCACCAGCTTGGTCCCTGGCCCACGGGGCTGCCGGGAGGAGGTGATACCTTTAGGAGGGCCCTGAAGGGCTTTGAGCTTTGTGTGTACCAGGCAGACTCCACATAGCCAGTGAAATCTGAGGACCTGGACAGAAATTAAACCTGTTGCCCACAGTGGGGAGAAAGGAACTGAGGGACCATGAAAATGTGCTGTGTCTGAGTTTGTGAGATGAAAATAAGCAGTAACACAAGAAGACACACAGCTTTAAATATTTACATTAGAGAAACAAGGTCTCAAATCAGAGGTCTAAGATTCAAACTAAAAGTGCTAAAAAAAGAAAAAGAAAAGAAAAGTTAATAGAAACAATACATATAAAAGCAGAAAACCATGGAAAAGAGAAAAGAGAGGTTTGGGATTTAGCTCAGTGGAAGAATGCTTGCCTAGCAAGTGCAAGGCCCTGAGTTTGATCTCCAGCACCCCCCTGCAAAAAACAAAACAAAACAGCAACAACAAAAAAAAAAACAATGAGGACGAACGTTTGGGTTTTGAAGACCGATAATGATAAACCTGTAGCTTGCCAATAAGAAAAAACAGAGACAACACAAATTAACAATATCATAAAAGGGCATATTTAATGAAGAACCTCTAGAAATTATAATAGCAAGAGGATATTAAGAACAACAATTTTTGCAGATAAATTAAATAACTTGGATGAAATGACCGTATTTCTTAAAAACTACAACTGGTCATAACTGACACAAATGAAATAGAAAATCCAATTACCCGCATCTATTAAAGAAATGGATTCGACTTTCAATCGCCTTCTGCCAGAGCTTCAGGCCTAGATGATTTCACCGAGAAGTTCCACCAAGTGTGCAAGGGAGAAATAACACCAATCCTCCGGGAACTTGTCCAGAGATAGTGAAGGAAGGACTCACTCCCAGTTTGTTTTATGAAACTGCCATCACTAATATATCAAAACTTGAAAGTGCATCTCAAAAGGAAGGCAGGAGGAAAGGAAGATGCATTAGTTGCCTTTCTAGAGTCAATGGTTTTCAAGAGAGCAGGTTTAATACAGAACATTTACAAGTTGCAACATTCACTCATAAGCCAAGTGCAGGAAGAGTGCTGAATGTCTGTCTGTGCATTGGAGACCCAAAAGATCCAATCAAGGCCTGGGAACCCACGGCACTGTCCCATGTACATCTGTGTCTGCAGATGATGACTGAAGAAGTCTTTACTGGAACCAGGATACAATACTCGCAGCAGAGATGAACACCAGAGCTCCCCCAAAGCAACAGTAGCCATCCTCAGTGACAGCAGGCCCCCAAGCGCCCTCTTCGACGAGAACAGCCGAGTCCCCTTCAGGAGAACTGGCCTCGGCAGAGCTTTTCATGGGAAACAGCCGGCAACTAATTTCTGCTCCCGTTCTCGTTTATGTTGTCAGCAACAATCCTCAGGTGGATCCACACCAACTCAGAACCACACCAACTCAGTCCAGCTGGACGTTCCTGCTCAAGTTGACCATTCCTGCTAAAGTTGACCATATCAGTCCAGCACAGAAGAGTACAAAAGAACATTCTTACTCTTTTGAACATAGTTGCAAAAATCTGTAACAAACTTTCAGCAAATTCAAATCAGCAATTTATGAGAAAGGTATTTTGTTACATTGCACTATACTAGGAATTCAAGTATGACTTAGTATTGGAAAATTAATCAATAGAATTTATCTTGGTAATACGATATAGGGTAAAATCAAATGATTGCTTAAATAAATTCATACACACACACATCCAAAAAATACTTGGCAGCATTGAGTCCCAATTAATGTTAAATTTCACCAATGCAGGAGCTGATGATTTCTCAATTTGATAAAAGGCATACATAAAAATCAACAGCCATAGCTGACTCCATATTAAATATTATGATCCAAGCTGCTTGCCACCTAAATGAGAGCAAGGCAAAGCCCTCTCGTTACCATGTCCCAGGTCAGCACTTACCCCAGCCATCGTAATGTGTCGAGAAAAGCAGAGGCATAAAAACCAGGAAGGAAAAGAACGACTATCTCAGCACACAGGGGCATGACTATTAGAAGAAAATCCCAAGAAATCTACAAACCGCTTCTGGAAGTAAATTGAGCCACATCGCAGGGGATACACTCAGCACACACAGAACTAGTTTTACAAAACCAATGATAAAAATTTATAACTTTAATATAAAAAATGAATTCCACTTAAAATATCTTTGGAAATTGTAAAGCAATTGAGAACGAATTTAACGAAAGATGTACAACAAGGAATGTCAAAATGGAGATATCCAAGAAATAAAAGGCTTGATATTGTTAACATATGAATTCTCTCAAAACTGATCTATAGATTCAGCTTAATCACTATCCAAATTGTGGCAGGCATTTCTGTAAGTTTTGATGAACTGAAACTAAAATCTATATGATTTTAGAGTCCAGAATAGTCAAAATAAGACCCAGCATACTCTGAACGATATTGCAAACAAAAAAAAAAAAATTAAAGAACTTAGAATACCCGATTCCAGCTTCACATGGTACAGATTGAGCACCTCTATTTCAAAAATCAGAAATCTGAAATACTCCAAAATCTAAATTTTTTGAGTGCCAATATGGTGCCACAAGTGGAAACATTTTGTGCACAAAATGATGAAAGTATATTATCGATTACCTTCAGCCTGTGTGTGTGAAGCATAACAAATTAATGCCACGTTTAGACAGAGGTCCTGCCGCCAAAATAAATATAATATACAGAGTCCAGCAAAATATATATATACGCACTTTAGCAGTTCGTTGTACTAATAAATGTCTGGAAGCTGATGGCCACCACTCTGAGCACCTCTTGTAATTGTAGAGGCCAAAGGTAAGTTGTATTAATCTCATGTCTTGATAAATTTAGTATTAAAATATAAATACAAGTTTTTCTTTTCCTGATGTATACATTGTTTTGGGCAGACTCGGTATATACAAATAATCCAAAATCCGGGAAAACAACATAATCTGAAATATTGTTTTGTCCCAATATTTCCGATAAGGGATATTCGACCTCTACTGGCATAAGAATAGACACCTGGATTTAACTGAACAAAATATACGCTCCTGAGATGGACCCAGACACACGTCGTTCACAGCGAGGCCTTGAAGGTGCCAAGGTAATTCCGTACGGGAAACAATATCCTTCAGACAAACGGTTCTCAAATAACCAGATGTTCATAATATGAAATATGAGTCATGATCTCTATCTCGTATGCCCTACATAAAATTTAATCTCAAGTGGATAATAAGCCTAAATATAAAACTTAAAACCATAAGGACTCTAGAATAAACATTACAGAATATTTTATGACTTAGAGGCAGGCAATATTTTCCTGGACAGGACATAAGAAAAAAAAAAAACACAACCAAAAAAACCAACCATAAAGGAAAAAAAAAAAAGATAAATGAACTTCATCAATATTTGAAATTTCTGCTCGTAAAAAGATTCAATTACTATAGTAAGTGGGTAAACCACAGACTAAGGTAAGGACATTATAGGCCATAAGAAGTACTCCTACAAGAACACAGGAATTCAACAGAAAATAAGGGAGGAAATCCCAACCCATTTAAAAAGAGAAAAAAATCTGCGAGCAAAACCCCACAAATGAGGGTCTATGAATGATCAATAAACACACAGCTTCGACGTCACTAGATCTCATGTCACTATCAATCAATATCATGTCAATGCAAATTTAAATCTTCATGTGATGGAAGTTCATACGCAGTACAATGGCTAAAGTTCAAAACACTAAAGCCAGGAAATGTTGAACGATGAGAAGCAACTAGAAGCCTCACACGCTGGCGGCTGGCATTCAGAGTGGTGCAATTGTGCAAGCAAAAGGCCTGGTAGCTTCTCATAAAAAGTAAAGAACACTGAGTGTTGCACACCTGGGCTCACAAGAGAGATGTAAGGATGTGTGCACAGAAAGACATGGGTGACAATGTGCATAACACCCTATTCTTAATAATCAAAAACTGGAACCAGCCCAGAGAAAACAGCTCAACCATCCCAGAAACCAGAAACCCAGCTCAACCGCCCCAGAAAAAAACAGCTTAACAGATATCAGCATATTTCTGCAGTGGAAAACTACTCAGTGGTAAAACATGAATGCTATAACATGGATGAATCTCCAAAAAGAAAGGCAGACTAAAAGAAGGGCTACACAGAAGAGCAAATATTGCACCTTTCTGTTCATATGTTCCATAACAGGCAGAATTATAGTAAAAAAAAAAAAATCAGAGCAGGGCAAGGAGGGCGCACCGACGGCAAGGGGCAGGAAAGGAAATTACTGGATAAGGTGGGACCACACTGCGTAGTTTTATGTGTGTGCAGGAACTCGTCCAGTGATACACTCCAGATTTGTGTATTTCTCTTTGCTTCTAGCATTTAAAGAATGTTTTTATTTCTGGAAATTCATTATTCGTTTAGGATTAATATAAAACTACAATGTTAGCGTGCTTATAATAAGACAACAATGTTGCTGAGGATGCAGGGAAATTGAAAACCCTTGTATACTGCTGGTGGGAATGGAAAGTCGGACAGCAGCTGTGCAAAACAGTGTGGCAGTTCTTCAAAGGATTGGATAAAAATGGAATTGCCATGAGATCCAACGACTCTCCCCAGAAGAATGCCTGAGATAAACAGAAACGGGTCTGGAAGGAACACCTGCATACTCGCCCCCACCACAGCCCATTTTTATTCACAGCAGCTGAAAGTGGAAACACTCTGCTACCCATTGTCAGATGAATGGGCAAGGAAGACGTGGCGCCCATCCACGGAGTACCCAGTATTCAGCCTTTCAAAAGGACAAAATTCTGATCTATGCAGCCACATGGAGAGCAGAAGTGATTTCCACAGACACCAGCTACAATCTTGCACATGTGTCACAGCTCCAGGAACGAGCGAGCTTGTACTCCCCGGCCCAGCAATGAATCCAGTCCAGCCAGCACATGGATGAAACTGCAGAGTATCGTAGAAAGCGAAAGAAGCCAGTTCCAGATGGATGAATATTGCATGATTCTACTTCTACCCAGAATACTCAAACTCATGGAAGTGGAGAGTAGAATGTTGTGAAATTCTAGTGACTTAACAAAATCCACAGAAGAGGAACAGTGCTATGTGTTAGTCTGGGCCCTGGAGAGAAACTGAGTCACACACATCAAGCAATTGGCTCATGTGATTATGGAACTTGAGAATTCCAACATGTATAGTCAACAGACTGAAACCCAACAGTTCCAATCTGAGTCCAAATTCAAAGGCAAGAGACGAATGACGTCCCAGCTTGAAGACACTTGACAGAGAATTTTCTCTTGCTCTACTTTTTATTTTCTGTGAGCCATCATCAAACTGGGTTATGCCTGCCCACACTGGGGAGGACCCTCCACTCAGCCCACCAGCTCCAATATTATTCCCGTCCAAACACTGCCACATACACACCGGAAGCCTCGTTTCCCCAGTGCTCTCTGGGCATCTGCTGCCCCTGCACCTTCTCCACAAGGTGCTCTGCGGCGTCTCCTTCTGGGAAGGTGACCCTCCATGGAGGCCCAGCTCACATACCATGTCTCCTTTGTGCCTCCAGCCCCAGACCTGGATCTGTGTATCTGTCTGCTTCTAACATTGCTATGTGGATGTCTCAGAGGCGTCTCCAACAATCTTTCCAAAAAGAAGCTCTGGTGCCCATCCAAAGCCCACTTCTCCCAGGGGTCTCCCACACCAGTAAATGGGATCACCCCTAACTCATCTGGACCCAGACTTCCTCAAACGCCCTACACCCCATCTGTCAGGAGATGCCAAAGAGTTCCTTGACCGGACCCCCAACCCTTCTGGGTTACCAGCCTGCTCCAAGCCACCCCCACCTCGGTCTGCACTCTCACGGTAGAGACCCTCCAGTTTTCTTGTTTCCCCACTTACACTCCATCTCCCCTCCCACGCAGTTCATTCTCGGCCAGCAGCCTTATTAGACAGCACGATTGTCACAGTGGCACCTTGCTCTGTGCCTCCCAGACTTCCGTCACCCTTGCCTGTGACCAGGCTCTTCGCCATGGTCTAAAGCCATCCCGGGTCTGGTCCAGGGTGGCCTCTTGGTCCTTTCCGCTATTCCTTCTTCCCCTACCAGCTGGCTCTGCTCCAGCCACACCTGCCCCCCCGCCACATCCCCACAGTCGCACCCCCGCTCTAGAATGGAGGGGAGCCTAAAAGATAAAGAGGGGCTCGGGGTGGTGCAGTTCCAACGCCGGCACAGAGCAGCAGGATGAGGGAAAGCCAAGGCTGCAGGAGGACTGGAACAGTTTCAGCGCAGCTGCCGGGGTGTCCCACCACGGGCTCACCTCAGGCTGCTGTGGCCTCGACGCTTGACCTGCAAATGCAGGCGTGCAGCATAAGGTGCAGCCTCGGGGTCTGGTCTGTCACACTCATCGGCAGGGCCATGGAGTGGACACTCCACGATCCAGCCAGGCTTCCAGCCACCCTCCCTTCGGGCTGAGAGAACCTGTTCTCTTCCCTCTTACCCTAGCATCGGGAACAAAGCTGGGTGCGCAGTTGATGCTCAATTAAATTTCTGGCATGAATAAATTAATGAATAAATGGGTGGATGGACAGGTGGATGATGGATGGATGGATGGATAAATGAACCCAGAAAGGCCTCCTCTGTCATTCTCTTTGGATCCACAGAACTCTTTATAACACCTCCTTTCCCATGCAGAATGTCATCATATTTTTCTTCTATAACCAACTCAGATGTGGAAATTGAGGCCAGGGCCCTGTGGCTCCATCATGGTACCAAACACCTCTCAGAGTGAGCAAAAGTCTGCTCAGTGAATCTCTGCTGCTCTTCATTTGATCTTCAAGATGCTGTGTAAGCAAAGGCAGGATCGGTTCCTCCTGTGAGTAGAAAATGGGTATTAACACACATCGCTTATTGAACACCGTCCTTGGCCCCTCTTATCTTTAATCATCCTCATGTCTCCATCTCCTACCATCTCTCACCTGCAGCCAGCACAGACGTAGGCAGAGACAGAGCAGGGCTGAAAGTCAGAGCCTCCGACCTCTCCCTGCCATGGGCAACCTGCTCGGAACCCCAGGTCCCCTTGGGCTGGCGTGCAGTATCCACCTAGATGGTGTCCCCCCAGAGCTGTCAGTGTGACATTCACCTGCGAGTCCCCTTCCTCCCTCGGTGGCGCTCACCCCTAGCCTCAGCAGCCTATCGCCTTGAACCTCAGGATTGCAAAGCAAAGCCAGTGAACAGGTTAATAGCAGGACAGTGCCTCGAGACTCTGAAATAGGAGCTGTGCAGAAAGTGGCTATGATTAGTCATTATTATTAATAATAAAGTCAAAGGGAGCAGAGTCGAAATGCCCAGTACTCTACAGATTGATAGATTACCACATCCCTTTGCTATTTGCTAATGCCATTACTTTTATGGCTTAATCTTCCTGTAACCATTTTTCAATAATCAGGCAAGTTAAATTAAATTAAATGCATCTCTTTGCTATGAAGTACAGCGCTTTGCTTACCTTGCTCTTACAGCGGGATATTGACTCAAGCGAGTGAGTTCTTAGCAGGTTCTCAGCACCGGCGCTCCAGCTCTTTGTGACGACGCCAGACTCATCGTTCTCCCCCAAAACACACACTGGCCAAACCGAATAAAGCTCCCAGACCGAAACGTACTTGAGTTTGTACCACAAAACCTCACTGGATCCTTACCTTAAATTAATACTGACAAGCCCAGAAATGGCAGAACTCTCATAAATCACAACCAAGACCGTATCGAAAATTTGGGAATAACAAAAAGTTTGTCCAGATGTGAAAAACCACTGGTCCCCCACAGCACCTTAGAGATTTGTGCAAGTTTGGAAACAGCACGATCTAAGGCATCTCTTTTGGTTCTGTAGCAGTGGCTTTGGAATTGGAGCTGCAGAATTTTTTAAATAAAGGATAATGCACATTGGGATTTGTTTGGGATTAGCTTACTTATGTACAGAGCTGCAGCGGGGGAAAAAGAAAGAGAAGATGGCCGATACTTCACTCACATCTGTGGTTGCCATAAGGGATGCTTTAAAGATAGTACCATACAAAGAGTATAAAAATAAATTACGGAGGCTTACGAGCTGTGTGTCTGAGACAGTAGCACCATCTGCCTTAAGTAACATTTATTTTCCTGAAAAAAAATATGTTCTAAAACTGAATAATGCCCCATGTAGTCTAAATATTTGCTTTCCATGAGCATCCTGGGAATGATATGCAAACGTCCCAAGAATTCAGAAGGCATCACCAAATATTGAAATGGAAGGAAACAGTTACTTCACGATGCAGTGTGTTCGATTGCTATGTAAATGGGAGAGCATTATTATTTATTGCTTTTTCAGCTCCAACAGTTGGAAATATTACAGAATCAAAAGCCATCTGTTGAGTGTAACAGGACCGTCGGCGAAGCCGTGGTCGGGATTGAATCGTGTTATTTCTGGACTCCTGGGTGCAGGCACGAACTCACAGTGAGAGGCAAACTGCTCTGAGCTCTTAGCAGCCACTTACTTGGCATGAATTAAATGCTCCAGGAGGGTGCACCAAAGCATTATGTGTTAACTCGGGCTGGTAGCTGACATGGGGGATCCACTCCCCGCCCTCTGATTCAGAAGGGCAAATTCTGCCGGATGACTAAGCTATTCTGTGTTCTGAGTAGACCATCAGGAATCTTTGGGGGCTGACCAATGGCCTGGGCTGCAGAATGGACAAGCCCATCTTGGTATTTACTGGTGGGGCTCAATTTTCTTCATCTGTGCAATGGGAGTAATGGCATTCACATGTTACAGGGCTGTTAAGAGAAAGGAATCGATGTACATCAGGTGCTTAGAGTCTGGGTTACTGGAATAGCTGCTCCTGACATATGATGTAGGGCACTCAGTGGAAAGACACAAGTCTGTGACCTGCAGCTACAGCCTTTTAATTTTCCCCTATGGGGTCTCTTCCCCATTGTCTTGCTTTATCCTTTGATGTTTAAAATCTACCAAGAGTAGATGCACTACATCCGAACACCTGGTCTTAACTCTCCCAGCGTAGGACAAAGCAAGTTCGGTGGGCATCAACAGATACCATCCTACACAGCCTGACCACTCCGTGCCTCTGCCATCCATGCCCCGAGAGGGAGACAGCTTTCTGCAGGCCGCGAGTGCAGTGGACATTTCTGTTTTAACACATCAAGATCCTCACAACTACATCATAAGGATTCAGGAAACACACCCTCGTGCCAGTGTGGTGTTATTATTACTGTTGAAGTTATTGTTATAGTTTTTAAACCCACTTCATTAATGATTCCCACGAGTACTCCAGCTAGTACACTGGTGGCTTAATTATGAGCCAAATTTATGAGTTCTGAAAGGTCCTCATTCCTAGGAATGACTCATTTATTCTCCTGGTTTCTTGGGTAAAAATGAGGAAAGAACTGCATAGTTATGAGATGGGGAGCAGCACGCCTGTGGGAAAGCAGCAGGATGTGTTGAGCAAGCGCAGTCCTGATGAACATGCCACCTGCGTTTCCCTGGGTCCCTAAGCCACGGCTGTCTTATGGGTCCCAGGGCGCTCAAGTGGACACATAGTCCAGCATTGGCAAGCAACACTGCCAGGGTGCCAGGGTGCTGCTGCCACAGTGCACAGAGAGCAGGGAAAGGGCACATGGCCTGCAGGCAGGGGCCGATAGAGAAAGCCTCAGGGAGCCCAGCTCCAGACAGCTCCCTTCCTCTCTGGCAGACAGTGTGCAGAGAAGAGGGAACCCCTGCGGCAAATCAGAGCACAAGCTGGGTATTTCTGGGGCCACGTGGAGGTGACAAGGCTGACAGTGGCATCCAAAAATTTGAAGAACATCCTTCTGTTGTCATAAGACCAGGAACCAGGGAGAGCCCTTCACAGTCACTTTGCCATCACTGGGACACAATACCCAACGTCATAACTTGAAGGAGAGCAATTTTTCTTTGGCTCATAGTTTCAGATGGTTCAGTCCATGGCCAGCTGCCTCCAAGGCAGAAACTGTATGACAAAGCCATAGGGCAAAGGACAGCTGTTCACCCCTTGGCAGCTAGGGAGCAGAGATAGAGGGAAGAGTTGGGGATAAAAATCGTCCATCCAGGACCCACTCCCCATGATCCAATCCCAGTCTAAAGCCCTACTTCTGAACACATGAGAGTTCTAAACCATAACAAGACCTTGGGGATGTGGGCTCAGAGCAAAGAGGTCAGAATGAGCATGGCTGGGGCAAGGACAGGGACCAGAGATGGTTTCTACAGAGGAAGATCTGCCAACCTATAGATAGTAAAAATGCCTGGGGTGAGATAGTCTCTCAGGACAAGCAGGAAGAGCTAGACAGGAGGCAGGACAGGAAGCACAGGGGAGGCAGGAAGAGGCAAGACAGGGGTACAGGTGGGAAGGGCAGTTGGCAGAGGGCCCAGTGGCAGAGGCCGGGCAGGAGTGGGGGTTGCCTGTGCCTGCAAGGGACAGAGTGCAGCCCCAACCAGCAGATGAAGGAGGGCGCAGACTCAAGGGCCACTCTGCAAAGTAGGACCCTGGACACAGGCAGCCGGGCCAAGATGGAAAGACACTTGGCGAAGAGGGATGGTGAGAACAGATTGGGTGGTGATGACATCACTCTCCCACTTCAGAAGATGACAATGATGATGATGACAACTGTTTTGTGAGCTACCCAATCCAACATGACACAACTAGCAAATGCTAACCCTGAATTGCAACTTCCAATCCTCATGCTAAATCCTACCGCTTCCGACTCTGAGGCCTGTAGTTCCCCATCACCTGGCTAGGACTCCCGAAAGAGCAACAACGGGACCAGGTTAAGGCCATGCAAGCAGAGAAATCTCAAGCTGAGGTCCAGAGGAAGAAAGGAGAGGACAAAGAGGAGGATAGAGGAGCCGAGGTGCAGGTGGGTTGGAGCCGCATCTGGGCCCTTTGCTGCCTTGGAGTCTGGACCACAGCCTGCTTTGCCCTTGCAGCATCCAGAGATCTTTGAATAGATCTTGCCAGGAGCCAAAGTGTTCTGTGGACATTTTGGCTGGAAATAAAGCTTGTACAAAACAAGAGAAGGCAAGCTGAGTGGCTCCAGACTCCTGGGGAACCGCTGGGCCCTGGGCGCATCCTTTCTCCATCACAGAATCAGCGATTCGTATCTTCTTAAAATAACTACAATGCTTTGGCTGGAACCCCGCTGCAGGCGCCTCCCAGCATTTGCAAACAACTGCTCGTTAGGCTTCATCCGTTATCTACCTGCGTGTGGATCAAATGGAATAGGCTAGCTTGATACCCACGAGCCACCCTGAGAATTCTTTCTTCCCTAGGCCCCAGAGGAGGCAGGCGGATGGTCACAGAGGATGGCACTGTCCCTGCCGCAGGGTGGGACTGGATCAATGGTAGTAGCACACGGGAGCAAGAACCACGCAGCTCCTACAATGCAAATGGGGTATTTGTCATCATTTTCTGGCAGGACACAGATATCAAGGGAGATAAAGAATCTGCTATTTTACAAGCATTTTTTTCTTCTGCAAATACCCACTCTGACACAAGCTGGAAGTTTAATGGCCCCAGAACCTGAGGACTTACCTTAAGAATAGCCAGACTGTTATGACGAATGTCCTCCTGGAGAACCACAGAAACAATGCGGTTCAGAGCAACACCGTACAAGGGGGAGAGATGGATAAAAGGGGGATGCGGGGATGAGTCTGTCCCTGGGGACATGGTTCACAGAATGGAGAATGTTCTGACCCTCTGTGGAGCAGGATGACTGGATAGTAAGGGAGCGTCTGCCCCAGCTGTGGGATTATAGACCTGGGAGTCTGCCCACACACATTCCCACCCTCTGCTTCCAGCCTGGGTGCTTCCTGCCTTCATGACCACTGGAAAAATCACTCTTCTCTGAGCCTCAATTTCTACCTTTGTAAAATGGGTCTGAAGACATTGAGCTCCTGGGTCTCTTCAATATTGAATGAACAAATGATGCAAAGCCTTTAACTGAGGCTGGCCATTATGGTTTGAGCCTAGATGACTCCCCCAAAGCTTCCTGCACCCATAGGTGGGGCTTTTGGTAAGTGGCTGGATCATGGGTGAATGACACTGGATCAGTCCACTCATTGGTTTAGCACAGTTCTGGGTGTGGCTGAATGGATTTACTGAAAACAGAATCCCCATCCTGGGTGTGGGTGGCACCAACCAATTGGCTCTTATCCTGGATGCAATGTAAGGGAAAGAGGAAGGACGTCTGCTGCCTCCTGTCTGCCCTGCCATGGACTGTTTCTCCTCTGCAGTGCCCTTCTGCCACACTGCCCTGCCTTGGCGCCAGGAGACTATGGATGAAACCTCTACAAACTCTCAGCTAAAATGAACCTTTCCTCCTTTAACTTGTGGATCCCGGGTTTTGTGTCTCAGTGACGAGAAAGTAATAAGACCCTGACCCACTGTTAGTGAGGGCTGGTGGGCACCTGAAGGATGGTAAGAGGGTCCTTAGAGGACTCTATGTTCATTTAGTTGTTCGTCAATCTCTAATAACAATGTAGTAAACCTTTCATTTATTATTTTCTTGAAGTGGCTGTCATTTGTGAAACTCCTTTTGTTGTTTTCTTTTAGATATGTTTCTAGAAACCAAATTTTTGTACTTTTTTGCTTTAATCTGAATTTTACTTTCTTCACAAGTATTGAAATTTAATTTTCTTTCATTCCCACTACCTTGGTGATTCTAGGTCTCTATTTCTCTCCTCTTAAAATTTGCTATATGAAAACAATTTCTTTTATTTCATATTTTTCTTCCAGAAGTTTGAAATATCTATATTCCAATACTAGTAAAATAGTAATTGCCTTGAAAATTTTAGCCAAACATACTTTTATGTGTTCTTTAAATTATGGGTTTGAGTTTCTCCTGTAACAGAAACCATGTGATGGTTAAGATTATGTGTCTAATTTATTTCACTTAATATTATGTTCTCAAAGTGCATGTATTTTCCTACGAATGACTCGAGTTTTTTCTTCTCTATGGCAGAGTAGTGCTCCATTGTGTGTAACATCACATTTCCTTTATCCATTCATCGTTGACGGACATACAGGCTGTTTCTGAGGTTTACTGTCATGAGTTGTGCTGCTATAAACATGAGTGTACTTGTGCCACTGAAATGTGATGACTTTAACTCTTCCAGGAAGGTTCCTAGAAGAGGGATAGCTGGGTCACATGGAACTTCTAGTCTTAATTTTTGAGGAATCTTCATAGTGATTTCCATAGTGTTGCACTAGTTCGCATTCCCACTGAAAAGGTAGGTGGGTCCCTTTTGCCCGCAGCCTTGCCAACACTTGCTATTTATTAATCAAAGCCATTCCTTCTGGAGTAAAATAGAAGGTTTTAAACTTTTTTGAATTTTAGCTCTGTTATGGTTTGTGTCTAGATGTCCCCCCAAAGCCTCATGTGGTAAGAGATAGCTGGATCTAGAGTGTGTGATTACTAAATTGATCCATTGATCGGTTTGGCATTGTTCTGCTGGGATCAAAGATGTGAGACTGAGATTGGGGGTGGGAGTGCGGGCTGCCCTGGGGGCAGGTAGCCTAGATAAAAGATACAGGAAGAAACTAACTAGCTGCTTGTTTGCATTGCTTATTTGCATACATTCCTTGCATTTTCCTCACTTTACTTTGCGGCCGGCAGGCTGCCGGTCTGCCACGCTCGGACCCAGTGGACTATAGACTGAAACCTCTGCAGACTGTGAGCTAATAAACCTTTCTTCCCCTAACTTTGGGTGTCGAGTATTCTGTCCCAACAACGAGAGAAAAGTAACTAAAACAAGCTCCAAACTTTGTAAATGTTTCTCAGTGGCTCTTTTTAATTCTCGCAACATGATTTTGTTCACGACAGAGATGACACCACTGGCAAGAGTTTGAAGACCGTGACTGCAATCGCACCATGCTCTTCTCCTTGCCTGGCGTGGTTTTTTGCTTCCTTCTACCTGGAATTCAGCTTCGGGTGCTCCCCATGTGCAAACTGGATGACTTTTCCTGCAGGAACATTAACAAGTGGTATAGTTTTTTAAGCTGTGCATATTTGAGGATTTGTGTCCCCTCTTTTTCACAGGCAATTTGACTTACCACACAATTCTAAATTCAAATTCTTTCTCCCTGCAACTTTGGGCATATTGTCTCAATTATCTTTCAGATTTTATGTTGAAAATTATAAATCTGATGCCAATCTAATTCTTACTATTTGAAAAGTAGCCAGCTTTTCATCCATGCATTTTTAGAATTGACTTTTTCTAGGCTTGACTTTCAGAATTTTGGCTTATATTCAGGGCCAAAATGTAAGACATAAAGACAGCCACAGCTCCATGGCCCCCTGGAAGTAGCGTAACTTGTGGCTCCCGAGTCCCCCTTGTCAAAAATGATGTGACATCTGCACAGCACCTGAGCCCATACACCTTAAATGTTCTCTAGGTTACTTCCAATATCTGCTGGCAGGTCAATATTATAAACATTGGATGTTCCATAAAGAATTTGAATTTAGAATTGTATATTAAGTCAAATGGCCTGTGAAAAAGAGGGGACACAAATCCTCAAATACGCACAGCTTAAAAATCACCACTTATTAATGTTCCTGCAGGAAAAGTCATCCAGTGTGCACATCGGAGCACCCGAAGCTGAATTCCAGGTAGAAGGAAATAGTTGCTATACTGTATTGTCTAGAGAATAACAACTAGGAAAGAAAGAATATACACGCTCAATGCAGACACTTTTTTCCAAGTATTTTTTGTCCACAGTTGGGTGAAGGTAAAAATGTGAAACTGTGGCCCTACGGGGACAAATGGACATTTATAATGTACGTTCACAGCATACTTTAAAAAAGGAAAGTGCTTTGAAGATGTGTGTTCAAATAAAACTGTACATTTGCACTGTTTTTACTTAGCATTCGATAATTTCTGTAGAATCAATTCTGTCTTAACATCGGGCCATTTTCTTTTATTGTTTTCAGATTTTGATTCTTTCTGTTATCACTTATCTGGATCACTCATCATCGGCCAGTTATTTGAGGGTTTTGGATCTATTGTACATTTCTCTTCATTCTTCTCTCTTAGTTTCTCTTTCTCTTCTCATTATTACACATGGGAGATTATCCTGTTTTGCCTTCCTCGTCAGCTCTGGGTCACTTTGAGCTGGGTCTCTGCTCAGCCCACAGAGCTTGCCTTTTACAAACTGAGTTCCGGAGTGTCTGCTGGCTCCTGCCCTTACTGCATGTGTTTATCTTGGGGCTGCCTTATGTGCATGCTCATAGCAGGAACACCCAACCTCGGGGAGTTGTCCTTCCACCCTCAACTCATCTACGGATGCAACATATTTCTAATCCAAATTCTAAGGAGTCTATAGAACCTGACAAATGGTTTCCGAAATTTGTGCAGAAGTACGAAGGAGCAAGAGTGCCTGGCAGAGGTGGGAAAAACAGAATGAAAGACTTGCCTGTGGCTCTCCAGGCTGGCCAAGGAGCAGGACCCCACAATCCCCCGAGCAAGTTGGTAACTTGGTCAGATATAAACTGTAGACAGCCCAGAATTAGACCCAAAGGGGAAAGCAAGAGGGAACAGAGCAGAGAAAGGGGTACAGGGACTTCTCAGTTATGGTATTGGTACAACTCATTGTCCACATTTCAAAAAAGGGAAATAGCTACCCACTCCACACTCGTCGCAAAATTAATTCCAAATAAATTTAAAATTTAAAAATAAAAACTAAAACTTGAAAATAGTTAAAATAAAATGCCACTGGATAACTTTCTGAGCTGAGATAAGGAAGGTTCTCTTGAACAGAGCCTCCCAAAGTCAATAATTTTTAAAAGACTGATCATTTTGACAACTTTGTCACAAAACCTTCTGTTTCTCAAAGGCACAATACAAAAAGCTAAAACCTGAAAGATCTTTTCAACACGTGAAATTGAAAACAAAACGGATTCAGTATTACCCTCTACTCTGGACACTCCTTAAGTCAATAAGAAAAAAGAACAATAAACTCACAGTGAAATGTGCAGCAGACAGCAGCTGTGATTTCCCAGAAGTGGGCAGACATGTCTGCCCAGCACACAAATGAAGCAATTGGCCTCATCTGTAATTTGGCGGCCGAACATTAAGACGCACGACAGACCCTCTCACCCCCGGAGAGGGCAGCGACAGGTCAGGGGCTGAGCCAGCAGTCCTGGTGTCTGCACAGCTGCTCTGCAAGCAGTCTGGCTTGATCCCGTGGAGCTGGACAGTACGTGGTGGCAGCGTGGCGAAGCCCCCCGGGGGACAACCTCAACACACTACGGCAGAGGTGTACCGGGAGCCAGCACGGTTCAGGTCCGTGAAAAACTGGGAAAAACAAAACCTCGTCGACTGGTGAATGGACAAAACCCAAAAGCACTATAGTCACACAATCGAAGCAGGTACACTGTTAGACAGGATCAGGCTGCAGCTATAGGGCACCACGAGTGAGTCTGAAAGATACAGAATTATGAGCCGGTGCATCTCTACTGTGCCACCAGATGAGGTGAACCACAGGCATACAACATGCTTAGAAATACCCCGAGGCCACATGCAGTGCATCTCTATTTTTGTCATATTCAAAGACACACGGAGGTAGGCAGTACAGCAGCGATGTGTGCGTATGTGGAGTGATCACAATTTCCTTCCACACAAAGAAAAAGCCAGTGAGACAGTCATGCAAAGCTACCATCAAGTGCCTGTACCATGTTTTTGAGCATCTTTCTCTTAAGAGATACAGGGAGGGGATTTTTCTATATGATCGTGTTACCGCCATAGTCCTAATAAATAATTTGGAAGACATAAGAGCCAAAAAGAAGAAAATAAAACTTTTCATAATCCTACACCCTTTTTCTCTTTTAAATTGATTTTTACAGATACTTTAAAAATATGAAGATGGTACATGTATATGGGGTAGTACACGTTGTTTCGATGCCTGCATACATTGTATAGTGTTTAAATTAGGTTCAAGCATATTTATCTTCTAAAACGTTTTTTTATCTATCTATCTATCTATCTATCTATCTATCTATCTATCTATCTATTACCTATCTGTCCACCTATTCATTCATTTATTTATTTTCAGCAAATGAACCCAGGGACCTCACACTGAGTTACATCCTCAGCCATTTTTATTTTTTATTTTTTTATTTTGAGGCAAGATCTTGTTAAATCGCTTAGATGCCCAGACAGTGCTCAAATTTCAGATTCTCCTGCCTCCACCTCCCAGAGTGCTGGGATTATGGGTATGAGCTACCATACCCACCTCAATATTTACCGTTTCTGTATGGTGAAAACTTTCAAAATCCTTCCTTGTTCTTTTTGAAATGGACGATGCATTCTCGTCATCTGTAGTCACTCCACTGCATAACAGCCCCCCAAAACTTGTTCTTCTCTGACCCCTGACTCAGCACTGGTGATCCACACTTCCCACCCTCCCCACGCTCTCTCCCCAGCCTCTGGTGACCAGCACGCTAAGGACCACGTGTTTTAGATTTCACTTCTGAGCAAGAGCACTCAGGACTTGTGTTTCTGTTTGGGGAACTCTGCACAAGTGCTGGTCCCTTTTTTGACAACCAATAGGCGTCTGTCCAGATTTTAAGTACTTCTCCCAATAGGTAGATGTGGAGCTAAGGATAGATGCCTGAGTGGGGTTGTGCGACGAGCTGGTGACCTTCAGGATGAGCCTCACGGGGAGATGGAAGCCCCAGCACTCTGCACCACCCTGCCCAGCTGGTCTTGGAGTCAGTCCCTTGCGCCCACATAGCAGACGCCATCCAGTGGGGTCCATGCCAGGCAGCCACTCCTCCAGCTCCATCTGTGGGAAGGCAGAGCACTGTCCAAGACGCAGTCTCCAGAAAGCTGGAATTTTTGAGGACAGGATTTCCACTTAAGATAAAATTTAACGAGGTCTCTAGAGAAATTATTTGGGATCAGAGATCTAAACTTGCCAGATAAACATACTGTCAGAGACTCCAATGGACAAGTTTCTCTATCCTGCCTTCTGCTTAAACATTAAGGAGCTGAATAATCCTATTTTTCTTCTAGCTTCAGACAGAGTAAGCATTCATAAATATGCATTTTTTCCAACTGGAAGCATTAGGCCTTGTTACATCAAGTGGAACTAACTGAAAATTAATGATGGTTTTCAGAAAAAGCAAGATTATATACACAGAAGCAATTAAACACAAACCTATTAATTATTTAGCAACTTGTTAATGAGTAGAACTTCGGCATTCAAGTTGTGGCTGCTCAAGCTCCTCTCTGCCAAGTCACTTCCGCATCAACTCTTCAAAGTTTGGCTTCGAGGAGTGAGAGAATTGGGGGGATTTTCACAGACACTTGCACCTTGCAGAAGGGAATCTGAGATGCCAATTACAGAGAGATACTGGAGAACTGAATTGGAAAGACAGCAAAGGAATCATCTCAAGTTTTGATCCCCAAGCCCAAGATGTGGTGAAGTTTGATTTCACATTCAGAATATTTGTTGTGAGAAAACTAATGTTAGTGCTGTTTCTATTTAATGTGTGTTGGTGCCTGTATATTAAGAATTTTAACATGGATTAGGCCCATTTTAAATTAATTGTATATATTGTAGGTAAGCTCAATATACAGAATCCAAAACTTTTAAACGATGGAAAGCTAAATCTTCACTTATATATGGAACCTCGAGCTGTAAATCTAAAACATGTGCCTATTAAGTAGTTCATGTTTGCTTAATTGCATGATGGAGGTTGAATGTCCCCCAAGTTCTGTGTCTTACTGCCCCCAAGGTGGTGCTCCTGGGAGAAGCAGCGCCTTTAAGAGGTGGGGCTTAGTGGGAGGTCCTTGGGTCACTGGTGCATGCCCTGAAGAGGATTCTGGGATCTGGTATATTTCTCTTCACTCTGCCACATGCTGCTTCAACACAGACCCAGAGCAACACAATGAAACTATCCATCATGGATAGGAACCTCCAAAACTATGAGTCAAAGTAAACTGTTTCTCTCTATAAGCTGGTTGTCCCAGGTATTTTGTTACAGTGAGGGGAAGCTGACCACATGCACAGAGGCATAATGCTGCCATCCAGCATGATGAGACATTGCAATACCCAGACCAAAAGGATGAACCTTCCAGGATCATTGACAGCAGTAGCTTAAGTTGCCAAGATACATTAACATATGACTGACTTTCTTCTCCCTCCTACCTGGGTATCTGTGGGCATCCCGGTGCCTCACACTCTCTCAGGGCCCTTGTTGGGGTGCAGAAGGCAGCCTCCACACTACAGAGCCCTGGCATGCAGCATCCTCTGCGCTGGAGATGACACGCAAAAGACCTCGGGAGCAAGGGCTCTCTGGCTTCTCCTGTCCTCCTGTTTCCTGCCCTCCTCCCCAGAGTGAGTCCTGCAGGCGGAATTCCTCTTCTGCAGGTCTGTCCTGTTTCCTGCTGCGTTTCTTGCCTAAAGCCATCCTGCCCTGGAACAGGCACTGTATACATGCTCGTCAGATCAAAGAAAGGATAAAGAAGGAGAACATTCATAAAATATTGATGAATAGATGATAATTTATTAATGACTGGACTACCAATAAATGAATGAAGATCGATGACACTGGATGTGGCTGGAAGACAGCCTGGTACCAAGGAGGAGGTTTGTAGATCCAAAGAAGGATTTCCCAACAGTGTCCAAGCTGGGGAACGACAGAGTGGACCAGAGGAGACCGTGCACCCCTCTTGCCACCATGGCAGGCCCCATCCTGAGCTCCAAGCTCCTCCATGGTCCCTGTCAGCCCTCAGTCCGCCGTGTCCCTTGGCAAGGATGTCCCTCTGACACTTGTGGGAAACAGAAACAGCTCTCCTGAGAGCCCCCGAGTAGAACTGTGTGCGTCGACACGATCCCTAGCAACATGTTTGCCAGGTCACCGCAGCTACACGCACACATGACCAGACCTGCCCTTGCCCTGAGCCGGTAAGGGAATGTTGTCACTTCTTCCTGATCTGAGTGACATTGTCTCATTTCTCCACACCTGTCAGGGCCTGGGTCTCTGGTCTTAACCCAGGGACAGGAAGGGAAGAGGCTGAGGCCATCTCAGCATCCCATGACTGCCACACTGCTTCTGCCAGCTGCGTGCGCACCTAGGGATAGCAGGAGGGTCACCTCTGCCTCATCCCAGCCCCAGGGAGGCAGGGGGTGACCCAGGGCAAGGTGGGAGCCCCCTGGGGGCTGTGCAGGACTTCCTGTTCCCTCCTCTCCCTCTTTGCACCCCCTTGCCTGGCCAACAGCAAATCTAGAGGTGACCCCAAGCAACTCCAGTGTCAGGCCAGAGACTCGCTCTCTGATAAGCCCCAGGGAGAAAGAGGGCAGCAGGAACAACGCAAGAGAGGCTGTACTTGGAACCATCCCACCCACCCAGGGGAGCCCATGGGCGCCGTGGGTTTTACCTCATCTGGCAGGCGCACCTCGCAGCCCAGACAGCAGAGAAGCCAGGCGGGAAGGCGGGAGGTGTTTGAGATGCATACATGCTATTGCTCAGCAGACAGCCATGCCAGACAAAACAGAATTAATGGATCAGACAGGACAAGAATTTAAAGCAAAAAAAATTTTTTTCAATGTCGACGGGTTGGTAACTCTGGGTATTAAAGACAAGAAGCAAGCCTGAGCATACGTGGAAAGGAATCAGAGAACGTGGATCCAAAAACCACAGTGTTCTAAGTGGTGAGTCCTGCAGGTCCTGGGGCTGTCGGGATGCCAAAGATGGAAGGAGCTGGCAGGTCAAGGGGACAGCTTGCCCTCCTCAGAGGCGGGTGGAAGGACTGAAGAGAGGAGAGAACCAGATTCCACAGATGGGCAGCAAAGGGTGTAGACATCCACATGCCAGGAGGCCCATGGGGAGAGGGAAGGTAAACACAGAAGGCAAAGATTTTGAAAGTGAAGAAAAGCAAGGATTCCACAGACTCAGAAAAAAGAATGTTCTCAGCTGCAAAAGGCTCATGGAAAGCCCAGCTGGATAGATTAAAAATATAGAATAAAACCTAATTTGACCTAGACACATTAGACTGAAATTTAAGATCATCAAAGGAAAGAGGAGAGTCTAAGAACATTCAAAGGGAAAGCACAGGCCACCTGCAAAGATACAGACCGAGATGGGGAGCAGGATGTAGGGGTTTCAGTGTTACTATTGAGAATTCAGTGTCTACTAGTGGGAGGAAAGAATGTTGGCCGGGCGGGTGTGCAGACAAGCTGTCCTTTCCGAGCGGGCGGGACACACAGGCACACACAGTCACTAGCACTTGCCAGGCAAAGATAAAAGCCACAGGCTGTAATGTACGAATAACACACACTAAAAAACAAATAGAGATAGGTAGAAAGTTCTGTTTATGCCAACGGAGCTGCATTTAGGAATCTTAAAATCTCTCCCTCTGACACCTGGCATTCTGCATAAATTACAACAAGCATCAATGAAGGAAAACCCGAGCTCCCGCGACAGTAAAGGAAGCCTCAGGGGCCAGGAGCAGAAGAGGGAGGTAAAGAAGAGCAGGTAGTGGGGACCAGGGGAAAGGGCGTGGGATTAAAAAGCACATAATGGCAGACAGTGCAATGTTGACCCCTCAGGGTGGAAGTTCAAGCCTGGGAAATTCTTCAGTAAGGAGCACTCAGGAATGAGCACGCCAGGTCCAAGGAAGAAGCAAGCATGCGTGCTCTCTGGAGCAAAGCATCTCAGCTCGGATCCCCAGAGATTCCCACAGGAAGGGTCAGTCAAACCCGAGCTCACAACGTGTCTGAGGAGCAGCCTCCGAGCCCCAGAGCCATCAGAAACAATACTCAGCATAAGCCAACCTACCGGAGACTTGGTACAGTGGAATCATCACGTGTAGAACACGTGGCATATATGTCGAATGTGAAATAAAGGGTCTGAAGACGCGGATATATAAAAGAGATGATCGAAATGTTAAAAAATTGAAAAAGGACGAAGTAGATGAAAATGAAAATATCTGAAATTAAAAGCACAATGGCTTTGTTTTAAAGAGTAGTAGCTAAAGAGGGTTGGTAAGCCAGAAAATAAATCTGCAGTAATTACCTAGAAAGCAGTCCAGATGAGAGAGACAGAAAACACCAACTTCTAAAGAGAGGTTTAAAGATAAAAGACATCACGAACAGACTGAAAAAGTCTAACAAACATTTAATAGCAACTTCACAAGGAGAGAAAGAAAGCACAGAGGAAAAAATTGTCAAAGTGATGATGGCTAAAGATTTTACAGAATAAATCAAAGACATTAACTCCCAGATTTAGCAAGATGAATCCCAAGCAGTGTGAAAGGGAATGAAGTCCCACCCAAGGAGAGTGTCATGGCTCACTTTCTCATCACTGGACATAATACTCGACACGCATTTGACCCAATTTGTAGAGGTTTCCATCCACAGCCAGCTGCCTCCAAGGCAGGAAGGCTCAGCAGAGGAGGGCTGCCCACGGCATGGAGGGTGAGGACGGAAGCAGGGGGGAAGGGAGGAGTAGGACGGAATAAATCCTTCCGGGCCTCACCCCCAGTGACTCACCTCTTCCTACCAGACCCCACCTCCTAATAGCAGCTGTGAGCTCCCATAACCCAATAACCTTCCAAAATCTCCACCTGTGGGCCCATGAGGCTTTGGGGGTCACTTCAGATCTAAACCATAACACGTTAAAACCAGACAACATGAAAATCTCAAATTGACTAGTAAGAATGAAGCAGACTACCAAAACACAGAACAGCATGAACCCAATCATGTCGATGGCAGGTTTCATAGCAGGGAAAAAGAGAAAAGAAAAGAAAGCCAGGTAACAATGATAAAATCCTTAGATTGCTTTCACCTTAATAGTGTCCTTCCAAAATGCAGGGTAAGTGTGTGTGTGTGTGTGTGTGTGTGTGTGTGTGTGTAATAAAGACCTCTCCTGACAAAGGACAGGCAATACTGCCATGTGTTTCATGCCCGCAGAAGTGATCTGACAGGGACAGGAATTATGGCCATGGATGGGTTAGGGCCTTGTGTGGTAGGGCAGAGCCAGACCCCCATCCTCACTGCGGGGAAGGCAGTCTGTGGAGTCTCCAGTGTTTCTGGTACAGGAAGAGGAGGGGCTAGAGATCTGAAGAGCCAGGCTGAGGTGTGAGGAAGTCCCCGGGGTATGGGAAGTGGACCCGGGACTGAGAGTGGGATGTGTTGTCCGCACTGAAGACCAGTATAGGGCGTCCACCCTCTAGGTGTGGCAAGACCAGCAGCATGGTTTGCGTGAGCCTCTCATTGCTATAGCTCCTTGTAGACAGACGTGGAGACGGTCAGACAGAGAGTAGCCAGAGTGTGGGCAGTGGTCAGGCATGGAGTAGCTGGAGCAGAGGACAATCTTACGTGGAGACCCAGAGGGCAGGGATGGCCTGATGGGGCTCTGAAAAGCAAGAGGCCCCAAAGCACCAGGTGTTTGCAACACACATGTGCGCCAGACCCACCTGCTGGGGCCTGCAGAGGTGGGCGTGGACAAGGGTGAGTGACAAGAGACAAACAGAACACTAAAATAAAACGAGCGGCGCCCCACGAGGGACAGGAATGGCGACAGTGTGCTGTGAGTGAGGCATATAATTGCCCAGCTACCCACACTTGAGGTCCCAAATTAGCCAAAGGGTAAGAAAACAGCACCCACTTCTTCACCTTTTGAATAGATTGGAGAAGATCAGCCCTGACCATTCTCTTCCACCGATTCAACTTTGCTCTCAGCCGGAACAGCGCAGTGAGTGACGGAAGACAGAACCAACCCCTGGCTGCCACCACTACCCACTGTCGCCTGCAGGCTCCGGGGGCTGTGCAGGGTCCACTCTGGGCCAGCCCGGCTGTGTCTATTTGTGGTTACTGATCCACCGCCCAGCCGCTGATTTGGTTTTATTTTTTCCTGCCTGTGTTAGCAGCTGATTGAGGCGTAATCAGCTGGATCAACGGAGAGCTATGCAAACTCGCTGTTCAAATGCCATAAATAACTCAACGGGCCGCTTCGCACGGGGTTATTTCTGTCCTATACAAAAGGGTTTATGTAACTCCCATACAACTCAATATTTGAGTTGTTAGCAGGGAGAAAAGAGAGGGGAATTTAATGCTTCTCTCTCTGGGAGAAATCCCTATATATAGTCAGCTTTCTGTTACCTGGGTGCTGCCCTGAGGAATTTTAATGCCCCTCAAGCTCCTCCCTTGCTGGGGCTCCTTTGTTCCTTCCCTTGTTTTGTGGCTGGCAGCCTCACTGCTCAGGAGTTCTGACCTCCCATCTCTGTATGACAAACCAGACCCAAACAGAGGGACTTAGGGCAATCACCAGCTATCGCGTCTCACGGTCCTATTGGTTGGTTGGGTGCAATTGTGTGTCACCTGCTTCATCTAGGAGCTGGGCCACAGCCAGGGGGTCCAACATGGCCTCCCTTGCTCAGGAGTCCCACAGATGTGGCTGCCCGCCATCCAGGGCTCCTCCCCAGGGGTCTTCCAGGAATATCCGGCTGGCCGTCTCCTGGGCTCACACCTGGAATGCACACCGTGTCCTTCCCAGGGTCCCCCACAAGCAAAGCAGGTGCTGGTCAGGAGCAACAAGAGGTTCCAGGGCTCAGCAGTATTGGTGGCTGCATTTCCGGGGAGTCCTGTGGACCACCACATCCTGCCATGTGCCCTGCCTCAGTGCGCACCTGAAGGGCGAGATGAGAGCCCAACATTCAGCGAGAAGATGAGCCTGATGGCCATGATCCCCTTCTACCACCGACAGCCCCCAGTTTCCTCTGCCACCGGGCTGCTCTTCCCATCTTTCTGCTGTCCACCATGTCTGTCCTCAAGGATGGTGTAAATGCTGCCCTCTCCCTGGAACCGAGGAATCCCTGAACCTATCCCGCCACGTGGCCTGGTTTCTGGTCGGCTCCTGAGCTCTCCTGGTCTGTCCATGAATCCACAGCATCCTCCTGCCCAAGGAGTCTGGCATGAGTCTCAGGACATCCTGGAGGGAACCAGGCCATCGACCTCCACGTGCTCCATGAGGGGACCATTGCCATTCAGTGCAGGACAGAGGCCAAGAGACCAGGCACTTGCAGGCAGGAGGGTGAGTGTTGTGAAGGGACCTGGGGACTGTAATGTAGGAGACAGGCCCTAGGGAACAGGAGGGCCGAGAAGTCACACAGACCCTACCATCAAGTAAGACTGGCCCTGGCCTGGGCATCGCACATAACAGTGAGAATATTAATCACCTTCAGCTCATGGCTCCTCCATTACATGAATCCAGAGCTTCTACCTGATGGGGTTAGGGTGAGGATTAAATTACTGAATGAAGCAGGAGCTGAGACCCAGCCCCAAGCGTTGTGTGCGGATTCACCACTGTGGTGAACACAGCCCCAAGACAAGGCACTGGGTTGGTGCTAGAGCTTGGAACCCAAAGAGATCTGTCTGGTGGGCTGCGGCAGGGCCTCCAAGGGCTCGTGCACTGGAAACTTGATCTGAGTGTCTGTTAATCAACCTGACCAGAGTAAGAAATGCCTGACCAATTAATCAAGCACAGTGTGTCTGGATGATTGACATGCAGGTACCAAACTGAGGGGGAAGACCCACCCCAGATGTGGGTGGCACCGACCAATAGGCTTGCACCCTGGATGGAATAAAAAGGGAAAGGAGGAAATGCGTCCATTTTGAAGAGCTCCAGTTGGCTTCAAAGGGGATGCATCCTTTGCTCCCACCACCTTTGGACCTTGGTTTCCAGTCTCCTCAGTCTCCAACACAGACTCACACCTGTGACTCTCCAGGGAGCTTACAGGCCTTTGACCTTGGACTGCTGCTGTGTCCTTGATCCCTCTTGTTCTTCAGCTTCCATCTTCTTGAACTGAGCAGCTGCTGAATCCTCCAGGTCTCCACTGTGCAGATGGCCATTCTGGACTTTCCAGCCTCCAATCTTAGAAACCTACCTACTAAATCTCCTTGCATAATTATATATAGATACATATACTTGTTTCTATCCTTTATGCTCCTCTCAATACACAGTGGCAGTATTAAGAAGTGACGGAACCTGTAAGAAGAAGGGCCCAGAGGAGGGTGACTAGGTCATGGGGTCACTGCTTGGAGGAGATTAAGGTGGTTCCCTAAAGACCCCTGAAGAAAAATCTGTTATAAAAAGCAAGCCTGGTCCCTCCCACCTCTGGCTTCCTGTCTTGCCACCTGATCCTCCCTTTCCCACCATGATGTCATCTGATGGGACTGATAACATCACCACATGCTAGACTTTCAGCCTCCAAAACTGGGAGTGTAGAAGCCCCATTTCTTCATAAAGTACTCAGTCTTCAGGACTTTGTTATTGCAACAGAAAACGGGCTGATGCAGTGATTAAGTGTGTGGAGTGCTCTGGAGGGAACTGGTCCTGAATAGGGGGCAGAAGAGCAGAAAGAGAAGAAAGAGGATGAAGAGGGGAAGGAAGCAGCTATATCCAGGCCAAGATCCACATAAGCCTGGCCCTTCATGCTCACCCCTGGGCCTCCCTGCTCGGTGGCTTTTATTCATGACTCATGCAGCAGTTCTGGTCTCCTTTCCCTAATGATAGGGCTTCCTCAGGCAGCCCCAAGCTCAGCCCTTGGTTGCTGACTTTCCCTTCTCCTCCCACCATGTCCCTCTTGCAGAACCCCTGAAGACCCTCCCACTCCAGCCTCCTTGCTCCAGGTGCAAGGAAGGGTCCTTGGGCCATCTGCCCTCCCCGGTCACTGCTCCTGGCAGTGGTTTGCAGCCAGCCTTGTAGCCTCCACCCCCACTGTCTGTCAAAGGCCCAAATTTCCTCCTCCCTGGGATGTAATTTGGGGGATTATGCTTCTCCATGGCAATTCATCATTCTAGGTTTAGGGACTACTTATTTAAAGATTGCCTTTGTCACTCATTCTACCTTATTTGCCTTTCAGCCTGAAATTATTACCCAGGCTCCAGGGGCTGCCACACACCTCCCTCCTATGGCCCTGCTGGCACTTTTCATCATCCTGAGAAATGTCAGAATCAAGAGAAGCTGGGCTGGCTGTGGTCAGCCCATGTTGACTTCCCAAGTGAACATGTGCAACCCAGGGCCTCCCTCTGTCCACCGTGCTCCCGGCGGGAGCAGACAGGCATCTATGCTGAGTGGCTGGAGTTCAAGCGAAAGGACTTCTCCTGGGCCCTCCAGGGGGACGCTCCTCCCGCTGGGCATGGAAAGTCCCAGTTGCAAGAGGAATGCTGGCTGCTCTCTGATCAGACCCTATCACAGAAGAGAGCTACCCTCCTTGCAGAGAACAGCCAGACCTTGGCAAGATGGCACAGGGGTCACCCCCTGGGAGTGTCCAAGGGCCTTTGTGTGTGGAAGTCCTAAAAGGTGAAGTTGAACTGTCCTAGGGGCATTTGGGTGGCCGGCGGGGGTGGCTCAGTGGGAGGACGGGAGCAGTGCTCCGTTCCTAGAGGCTTGGGGATGGGGGTTATGAAGAGCACTCCAGGGCTGCGGGGTCTGGGAGGGTGGAGAAGGTTCCCAGACTGAGGCTGGGACAGGGGATGGAGGGCCGAGTTTCTGGGTTGACTGTTGAATGGGGCACTAAGGCAACTGGGATTACTTCCTCCCACCCTTGTTGTGCTACTCATTTTCCCATCACTATAGCAAATCCTGTGATAATCACCAAATACAGAGAACAGGTCCATTTTGGCTCACAGTTTCAGAGATCTGCATACTGTTGCTGTGAACCTTTGAGAAGCTGCTCATCATGGTGGAAGCATGTGGTGGAAACAAACCACTTACCTCAGACCAGGGAGCCAAAGAGACCAAGAGAAGGAGCTGGGGTCCCAACACCACTCCAAGGGCCTCCTCCAGTGACCTGCAGACCTCCCACCAGGTTCTGCACCTCCCAGGAGCGCCATGGTGCAGACCGAGGCTCTAACACATGGACCCCCACTACCCGGGAGGACATGTAAGAGGCACAAGGGCACAGTTCCCCAGCCGGCACTGCCTCCTGCTGACAGAGGAAGACTGTGAGTGATGAGGCTTCCAGACAGCTCCTCAGGGACCCGGCCCTCCCACTGTCCCCAGAGTCTCCACTGAGGCGACTTCCATCTTCTCCTTGGCCCACCTGGGGCTCCTATCTCTGTATCTTCTGAAGGTCTGTCTCATACCTCTTCCCACTGGAATTTCTTCCTAGAGCCTCCAGTCCCCCAGTGGTTGGGGAGGTTCATGGGTGGCAGGTATATGGGTGGACCTGGAGTACACGGCTAGGCAAGGGATAGCTCCTCTTTCTCCAGCTCAGCCCACAGCCTCCAGAAGCCACAGCCTTCTGCTCAGAGTTTGACTGAGCAGTATCAGTGATCTTTAAAAAGCACAGATTGGAGTCAGTCTCCATCTCAGATACTCAATGACTCTGAAAACTTCTACAAATACACAATGTTCAGAAATAGATGTGGTAGTGATCCAGATGAGAGACTGCAGGTCTCAGGCAATCCTTCGGGTCTGGGGTCGGGAGGACATTCCCAACCTCACCCGGTTGCCAGAGGAGCCCAAGACAGAGGTCCCTGCTCCCTGTGTCCCTCCTTGTTATTAAGCTGCATCACAGGACGTGGCTACTTCTGCAGGTTAAAGAGTCAATGGGATGATTCACGCCAGAGCAGGAGGCTCACAAGCAGATTCTCCAGGCAGAGAGGGTGGGAGGATGTGGGGCTGGAAGCCGGGATGGCTCACAACCACCTTCTTCTGTCCTGGTTGCTGAGAAGCAGGACACAGAACTGGCCACTGAGGGACTCAGCACCTGCCAGTCATCCTTGACAGTGGTCTCTCCGGAGGCCACCCACAAAGTCCCTCTCCACTGATGTGATCAGGCCACTGCTCGGGGTAGACACTGGCTAGTGTGGCCTCCCCAGCTGGGGAGGTGTCAGGCGGAGGGCAGGTTTTCATTTAAAGTTAGCTTTTGCCTTTTGAGGCTCTGAATTTCTGACTTCATGGTCATTTCCCTGTAGATGAGTAAAAGTAACTCATGAAAAGCAGCTGAGAAGCCAGGGGATCCCCTAAAAGCAAGAAAGGTGGGCTCACCAGAGAGCCCAGAGTATGTAGGCCAAGACTGCCCTATCTAGAGCAACTCTCAACAGATAAAAGGGATGCGGAGAGGAAGGAAGCAGCAGAGAGCAGGTGCTGATGGGCTGAGCTGGTGAGGTGCCACCCATAGCTGGGAGAGGCCACCTGGGGAGCAGATGCAGGGACACTGGCCTCAAGGCTCAGGTAGGTCTGGGACTGGATTCAGGGACACCACGTGCAACTTAAACTCACGCTGTAGGGTGAATTGCAGGAGGGATGGTTCTTGTCTACAAAGGAGAGAAGGTATTTAGGTAAACTGAGGCAGAGCAACACTGGGAGTGCGCAGGTGTGGGAAAGAGAAACAGCCACTCAGGAGGTAGGAACAACTGTTCAAGATGAGAAGGAAGATGTTTTAAAACTGAAATTAATTGTCAAAGTTTGTTCAGGACTCTCCCGGCTCTAGAAACACAGCAAACATTTCAAATTTGCCTGAGTCTGGAAGCAGAGTTGTTCACATTTTCTGAAAGGCCGCAGAGGACCCCAGGCCATCTTTGCCCACCTCAACTCAACCTCCCATCTTCCTTCCTCTCTGGCTTCTCTCTACTGCACCCAGGCGACCACAAACACGCAGCGCAATGAGCCAGTGGGAAGAGAAGCTAGGGGGAAGCCTGGACATGGCTGTCACACACGCAGCAGGCTGGCAGCTTTCCCGGGACACAGGCTGTGAGCTTATATATTTTTTTCTTAGCAGAACTTTTCCCTCTTCCTAGGATGGAGTTAAACATGATAGATCAGTTGGGGTTCTCTAGAGGAACAGATTTAATATAAAAATATGTGTGTGTATGATACACATGTGTGGGCTTACAGTGGAAGGACACACGAAGGACTGTCTGTGCACTGCAGAACTGTCAAAAGCCAGAGGCCTGGCACTCCCTGAAGAGTCCCATGCAAGTCCGTACTGGAAAGCTGAAGGGCAGCGCTGGAAGCGTGAATGGACGTCCAAAGGCAGCAGTGAAGACTGGAGGTCCTCTGAAGACACCAAAGCCAGACTTTCTTCTTCTTTCCCTTTTCATTCCATCCAGGCTACCCATTCAGGGTGGGTCTTCCCTCTTCGGTAAGCCAGCACACCCAGCACTGTGCTAAACCAATCCACTGGGCATTTCTTCTTCAAGTTGACACCACAATTAACTACCACGCAGGGCCGTGCCTCATCCCACCTCACAGAGCACCATGGTGTGCAGGTGCAGTTAGCATTATCCCGGAGGGTTTTGAGATGTGTCCCTCAGACTCGGGCGCCATTAGTGCTGACACGCAGAGGAAAGACAGGGGGCAGGTGGTGGCCAGGTGAGAGGGCTGACCAGTTCCAGCCCTGACCCCACCAGTCACCCTGTTCTCATATACTCCTTGCACAGAGTTTGTGACAGTCTCAGCCTTGTCAGGAAGCAGAAAGCCCCCAAGTTACCTCACCTGGAGGGATTTCATGCAGGGAGGGAAAAGCCCCCCATACCCCAAGGCCATTCAGCCCTCCTGAGCTAGAGCCTTGAGAGAAGAGGCTGTGTCCTGAGTGAGGAGGCCACCTGGAGGGGGCGACAACCACGCCAGCAGGTCCTGCAGGAATTGCAGGAGGCAGAAACAGCAGAGAAGAAACCCTGATTCCCTCTTCTCCACCTGCACAGAAGTCTCCACAGCCAGCTACAAGCCACTGAGCTGGAAGCCTGGAGCACACAGCCTACAGAGGTCAAGTCCAAGGACAAACAGGCCCAGGACACCACATGATTCCAAGCCAAGTATCACTGGGGTGAATGCTTGCACCAGCACTCTGTCTGAAGAGGTGGAAGCTCTCTGCAGTCCTTGGGGAGCCTGAGCTGGGCAGGCAGCCACTGACCATGCACTTCTCATCTTGCCGAGCTCAGTGTGGCCCCCAAATTCTGGCATCGGAGACTCGATTTCCAAATCCGTATGTTGACGACATCTGGAGGCGGGGCCTTAGGGTAGATGATGTCATGGGGGCAGAGCCCCTGTGATGGCGTTAGTGGCCCTCTGAGAAGAGAGTCCCCAGCAGATGCACACTTGCCCTGTCTCATCACAGAATGCCCTCTGCCATGTTGTGGTGCAGCAAGGAGTCCTCACCAGATGCCAGCACCAAGAACAACAGGCCAGATAAATGTCTTTCTTTTATAAATGACTAGGCTTGAGTATTTTGCTATAGCAACAGAAGACTGACTAAGACACACCCCATGGCTGCTCATATTTCAATGGAATGAGTTGGGAAAAAGATCCCCAAATGTACAAGCCATGGTTTTGAAGCTTTGGCAGAACCCACAGCCAGTTTCCAGGTACTCATCCACCCAATAGTTCTGCGTGCTCTTTATTATCTTGTAAATGACAAATATGGCTTATGCAAAACCCTGCCGTGTGTTCCTGGCTTGGGCCTTCTGAAATGATTTCCCCCTGAAATGTATGTCCGGCTATTACCATTTTGCACACAATAGCAGAATCACCAGCCCTCTGGAATTTATAGAGGATGGCAATTTTAATCATCTTTTATGGTCTGCTTTAATTGTATATCATTTTTAATGACAGTTTAAAAAATAAGTTATTCTTGCTGACATCTTTATGACCTCTTTAATACCACAGATCAGGAGTTTTATTGTATTGCATTCTGGGTATTATATACAAAGCAGGAAACCAAAGAGGGGCAAATTGCCCTGGTGAAGTTGGAGATTGCGGAGGAAGAAAGTGCTGGTTATGGTCTTACAGTGGAATTGCTCCCGATTACGTGGTTTACCCGGGGCTTTTATTTCTGCGTCTGTATAATAATTGTAATTTTACTGCAAAAGCTGAGTGTTGGATAAAGACTTCCCTTCAGGGGTAATTTAATTTAATAAAAACGCTCTGCCTAGGGTCAGAGTTACAGAGACCAGGAGAGAATTCAAGTCGCCCTCCCATCCCCAACAGCAGCTACCGCTCCCAGGGCTGGATTCCCAGCTTCAGCTCCACTAGAGAATTTCTTAATACAGGTCTGTAAGACAGAGGATCAAAAACTTGAAGACTCACTAATTATTAAACCGACAACGTTCTGCCCTCTCTTCAAAAGAATTGAGCAGGGAAAAGTCCTAAACAAACAAGAAAAAAGATACCTTCCTGGATCCCCGAGGATTGATGCCTCCCAAGGCCTGCTGGGACCCAGAGTGCTTTAGAGCAAATGGCCAGGCCATCACCACAAATCACAGCCCTTTCCTCCCTCCCGAAGCCCAGCTGGGCTCTCCCTGCCAGCCCCTTGGATTTCTCCTGAAGGGCTGTCTGGGCTGCTCTTGAAGGATGGGGTTAATGGGGCGGCCGGTTCTCTCCATGAGGAAGGGCTGAAGGTTCGGCTCCTCCACTTGGCCCTGCGCACTCCTGGAGCTGATATCCATCAAATAGGCAACATCATCTTAGTGCTTCTTCAAAGTAGATTGCAAATGCCCTGCATCCAGCCGAGGTCACCAGAGTCGTCAAACCAGGACTTCCTGTCTGCTCCATCCACACACAGAGAGGAAGCCATGTAGAGAGTTAAAATGCTGAGTACCCTTGGTAGGAGTGTACACTGCCCAGTGAGACACAGGTCCTAATAGCATCGTTAGCCGTGCAGGAGACGCTGGAAAGAGAGCTGCTCTACAGAGAAAATGGACCAGTGAGCTCAGCTGGAGCGGAGGGAGATCTTAAACTGAGAGTCCTCAAGCTCCCAGCTGCCCCCCAGGAGGGTCCGAGAGAGCGCAAACAGCTCAGTGAGGCTGTGGAGGCTGCAGGCAGATTACATCTGCAGCTTCCATCCTGTCAGTGGCGTGTGGGAGCCACAGCCCACATTTGTGGCTTGTGACTACTCCCTGGGGTTTAAGAAGTTAGCACCCCCACAAAGTCTTCTTATTCTCCAGAATGAACAGCCCCTCCTCCTTGACAATGCCACTGACCCCACTCTGGCCACAGTGATCTGCATCCAATGAGACTCCCAGGGACACACGAACTCCCCTGCTTCCACCACACTCCATCAGAAGCCAAAGCTGCTTTCCCAGGCGCCCTGAGGATTTCCATCCTGACTCCCAGGACAGCATGGGCAGCTTGTGCACTTAGGAAACACTGCCAAATCCTTGCTGTTGCTGTTGCGTTGCATCCCCAGCCTGACACTGGCCAGCCTTGCTCTTGCCGGCTGTCTTGCTCCAAGCACATCACCAGATTGCAGGCAAAGGGGTGCCGGGTCTGCAGAAATCCTCTCCTCCAAGGGGCGTGGACACCGTTCCCTGCACCCCTTCTGGCTTCCTGCGCAGGTCACAGGAGGCACATCCCTCATAGGGGCCACAGACAGGGGACTCGGACTTGCACCCGGGAGCCAGCAGGGCATGGCAGCCAGCCTGGGGCAGCATCTCACCTGCCCTTCCTCTCTGTAGAAGCCCCCAGAGGACCTGGAGTCCTGGGGATGGGAGTAAAACCAACCTGACCCTCTCCCTCCAAACCACATCACTTAGCTGGTGGCTTGCAGGCATCCTAGACTTTGTTTTTAACTATTCCAAGAGAGAAGCCAGTAGCCGTGGCTGGAACCCGACCTGATTTGGCACACAAGGCCCTGGGGGTGGGCCAGCCTCTTTGCTGCAGACCCCACTCTCTCCTTGTCACCAACGATGGCCAAATCCATGCCCCACAGGGCAAGAGACAGATGTAGGCCAGGTGGGGGTGATCTGCCGGGACCTCCCCTCCTGCAGTCCAACGGCCCTCCAATGTTCCGTCTGAAGCTTTGCATTTTGCTCAATAAACTGTAGTCGCTGCCTCCTGGTGGTTTCCCTCAGGAGCTGGAACTGCATCACTGCCAACCCCATAGCCTTGTCCAGCTTGGGGTCCCCAATCCCCGGCACATAAGCCTTCCTGTGCCAGTGCATTTCATAGACAGCACCTGTGTCAAGCCGGGTCCATCCCTGACCTCAGGGGATATCGGAGGGCAAACAGACCAGCCCTCCTCTGCAGAGGGGTTTATGGGAGAGAGGATAAAGTTGATCACATCAGCGAGCGTGTGAGATGATAAGGGGTCTGCAGATGCTAGAGTAAGACTCAGGAAGGAAGAAGAAATGCACACAAAATACATCCATGCTGAGTGGAAAAAAGTCACAGAAAAATGGCACATCCTGTATAATTACATTCATACACAAAATTCTAGGAAATGTACAAGATCCATATCAGCAACTAGACTGGTGGCTGTCAGGGCAGCTGGGAGGGGCAGGAAGGAGGAATCTTAAGGGAAGTAAAGAAAATTAGCAGTCATGGATGGGGCTGTTGTCTTTACTGGTCTCACTGATACATACACACATGTAACTGTGTGCATGAAGTCACTTGATGTATGTCTACATGCACAAGTAATATATAGCTGTGCACATGTTTACATACATGTCAAATTTATCAAACTGTACACTTTCACTATGTGCAATTATTTTATGCCAATCACACTACAAGAGAGCAGTTTAAAGCACAATGAGCATGTTGAAGGAAGCCTTCCGTGCTTGGGGTGTCCACAGTTACTGCCTGGCAAGACTGTAGGTTACCAGGATGGAACAGGATCGACTGGCATACCCAATCTTGTAATTCTCCTCTTGACTGACCTGTCTGCAGCATGTGACGTGATCCATCCCTTCTGGTCTGCTCTACTGGTTCCCCCAACTCCCATGCCCCAGACTTTGAATGACTGGGAAACCCTGGGCCTGGTATCTGGGCCTTGTCTTTGCCCTTTCTGTGTTACTATGCCGGTTGATCTAGATTGTCAACTGGGCTGCACTCAGAGTCCCTGGAGACGGTATTGGATGGTGAGGACCCTAACTTAATGGTTGGGGCAGCCATTGAGGGCTTCAGAACTGAACGGGCTGCTCACAGGGGCACCTTGGTTGGAAGAAGTGGTTCATGAGGATATGATCTTGAGGACTACATCTGGTCCCTGGCCCCTTCCTCACACTCTGGCTCTTCCCCTGCTGTTTCTGGCCACCCAGCTGACCATGGACTGAAACCTCTGAAACCATGAGCTAAAATAAACCTTTCCTTCTTAAAGTTGCACATGTCAGGTATTTCTTTCCAGCAACAGAAAGCTGATGAATACAGCCACACATACTCACAAGATAGGCTCATCCAGTCCCAGGATTTTACATGCAGTCCTTAGTGGATGACCCCCCAGCTGGAGCTGCCCCTCTGTGCTTCAGACCACACACACTCTGTCTGGTCCACCGGCACTTGGCCATCCCCAGCAGCTCTCCTGCATCTTGGAGGAGAGAGAAGTCAGGAGGCTGCCTGACTTCTCTCTCCTCCAAGCCATCAGCGAATCCTGTTAGTGCTGTAGTCACAGTGCCCAGCATCCCTGACCTATCTTCCAGTGCTCATTTTATGTCCTTTGCATTTTCTTATGAATTTTAGAGTATTTGTCAATTTCCACCAACAAAAGCCTACTAGGGTTTTGATTGGCATTACACTAAATCTACAGATCCATTCAAATAAAATAGATATGTTAAAAATATTAACTCTTATTATTGGGGGCATACTATATTTCTCAACTTATTTGATATAAATAGATATGTCTATATTTATGTCTTTGTAAAATTCCCCCAAGAATGTTTTGTATTGTTCTGTATTCATGTCTTTAAAACTTTTGATAGATTTATTCCTAAGTATTCATATTTTTGATGCTTTTAAAAATGACATTTTTGTTGTAGTTCCAATTTCCAATTGTTTGTTGCTAGTATAATGAAATATAATCAATTTTTGTATATTCGTCTGATTTCTTATAATCTCACTAAATTCACTTATTTGTTCTAGAGCTCTTTGTAGATTTCATTGGATAATTTTTGCATGTTATCTGCAAGGAAACACAGATTCACTTCTTCCTTTATAATATGAATATCTTTTACTTCTTTTCATGCCTTATTGCAATGACAAGAATGTGTCAAACATTAAGTGGTGAGCAAGGGAAAACTGGTCTTCTGCTAATGTAAAGGGAAAGCATTCAGTCTTTACCACTCGGTACTGTGCCAACCCTAGGTTCTTCATATATTCCCTTTACTGGGTTGTATTAACCACACCATTTTACTTTCTGTATTTCTTTTGTTTTGTGTGTGTGTGTGTGTGTGTGTGGTGCTGGGGATCGAACTCAGGCCCTTGTGCTTGCAAGGCAAGCACTCTAATCACTGAGCTAAATCCCCAGCCCTACTTTTTGTATTTCTGATGCTCTAACATCCTCGGTCTTTCAACCCTGAATTCCCCTTCCAAAGTGGCCAAATCCTGTAAATAGGAAGAAACTCACCTGAGTGCATCTTTCACAGGCAAACAAGCCAGTCCAGAGAGAACCCACACCTCAACCACCTCCTTCATGGAGCTCCCAACAGTAGACCTCTCTTCCTCTACCCTTATCACCTCAGAGCCAGATGCCAGTCACCCAGCCTGTGGTACCTCACAATAGCAGCCACGGGAACTAAAATAGTTTTCAATAAAAAATTATGGGACAAATGAAAAACATAAACAGAAAGACAGTTCATTGTCAAGAGAAAAAACAACAAACAGAAGAAGATGCAAAGATGAACCCAGATGTTAGAACTGTTAGACAGAATCTATAAAACTGCTGTGATTAATGCGTTAAAGGACAAAGAAAGTAAACCCCATACATGGCTAAATGGACCCCGAACTTTCAAAAGTAGAAATTGGGAGAGCAGCACAAACTTTGGAACTTTAATGTGTCTACAGTAAAATTTTCACAGTCACTGGAGATTAGGACTTCTATATCTATTTGGGGAGAAACAATTTAATACAAACAAATGCTATGTATTTAAGTAGAACAGGGGAAATGAGATCCAAGGTTTTATCCCCAGAAAAGGGCATGGGTATCCTTCGTCAGTTAGTGCGGGGATTTGGAGCAACTCAAATTGTTTTGTTATTTCAACAGTTGCCTCAGATGTATGCCTGATTTCAAACTCCTCAAACAGGGAGCCTCACAATCAGCAAATAGGCTGGGGTACCAGGGGATTATTTTTAATGTTTATAGCCAGTTTGGCGGTCTGTACCACTGAGGAGTCCCCTCTTGCCCCAGGAGTTCGGTTCTGTTGTTTGTTGCCCTGACTCTGCAGGAGGCAGAGGCTGCTCGGTGTTCTGGCAGAGGCCCACATGAAGCCAGCCCTGCACGCCTGCCTTCCCCGCTGAGACAAAGCAGACTCTGCCTTGCATGTGGAAGAGCCAGTGTGAGGTGTCCTCGGCTCCTCCCCAGACAATGCAGCTCCTGACAGTACTGCCATAGACCTGCATAGAACTTCTTCCTCACTCTCCCTTTTCCCCACATTTCCATTCCCCTTCTGGGGATCAGATTTGGCTGCTTTAGCTCCAGAGGACTTGAGCTTTTTGGTGACTGCTCTGGGGAGCAGGTGAGCATCACATCACTTCTAGAGCACAGGCTGGCCCCTTCCTCCAAGGTGCACTATCCCGATCTTCGTCCTGGGCTCTCATGGGGGATGGTAAAGTAGCACGCCCACTCCCCCAGCACCCAGTTCACACTCATGCAAGCTCCCACTTGATCTCCAGTAGTTCGTTAAAATTCAGCTGACTTCTCTGTGTTCACTTTCTTGGCAGCCCCAGGTCCCTCTCAAGCTCCTCCATGGGGCAGCACGGTCCCTGTGTCCTGGATCTCTCGGGGACCTTTTTGTCCGGGATTTCAGCCTGGTTGGCTTTCTAACAGACCCAGGAAGAGCTATGACTTACAGTGTTGCAGCCTTGCCACTGAGTGGGAACAACACTCTGTCCAGTTTTGCACAGCAGAAATGGAAGCAGATCTGGCAGTTGATATGCTGCTCTGCAGGGGATGCACTGGGTTCCCCTCTCTTAGTTTTTATGCAGCTCTTTGACTAGATCTAGGAACCAGATTTGTTTAATCCAAAGCTGATTTAAAAGAAAAACACATACCGGTTCATTAAATAGACAGGACCAGGATGTGGGATCCTCCATACCACAGGGAAGTCTGAAGAAAGGACCAAAGAAACGTGCAGTTACACTTCCTAGAAAAAGAACAGTAATTCTGTGAAGGAATGGCAGAAGGGACAGGGAAGCAAATTCTCCTATGCCACTAAGAGAGCTGAGGGATGGGAAAGTCAGCAGGAGCTGAGGGTCGTCCAAGACATTCATTTACCCAGCCTCACTGCGGCCCAGTCACCAGCCTCCAGCGACACAGCTGTTTTCCAGCCATGGAATTGGGAGGGATCTGTCCCCAGGAGCCTTCATGGTCTTTGCTATGGGTCAGAAAGGACAGACAGGCATGGTACATGGACCTTCTACAGTTTCGAAACCTCTCGTGATTTCAGCTGAAAATATTCAATGTACCAAAGTGGTGTACAGGCGCTCCATGTTTAACCACGGAGCTCAGTTCCTGCAGCCAGGTCGCTCAATGACTTGGCGGCTAAATGAAGAACTGGATATAGTATATACATTATGATATTCAAACAAAGAAATCGCCTAATGAAGCTCCAACTTGGTGACTTTGCTTTTATTTGCGTAACTCTTCCATCCAGTATTGTAATGTACAAGAGAATGTAAAACTATAGTGCTGTACAGTACAGTCAGCAAAAATTACAGTCCTGGATAAACACAGTGTGCTGTACAAAAAAAAAAGATCTTGAGGGGCTATAAACAATATGTGCAGGACTGTACCAAAAAAAAAAAGGCAGGTTGCAAGTCTGAGTGGTGAATATTAAGTCCGAGCCTCGTGCCAGGGTCATTAAACAGATAGGTCGTTAAACAAGGAATGTCTATTTTGAGATGTTTTAGGTTTTAAATCTCCGTGTCCCTTCACATTCTACCCCCAGAACTTGACAGACAAGGACCCTGCAGCAGAGCGAGGTGACACGGGCCACCTGCTGTCAAAGAGCCGAAGTGGCAGGGCGGGGCCTGGACATAGGCGGCTCTGCTCCGGGGCCTGCATGCTGAAACTGGCCTCTGCCACCCTCCAGGTCGCAGCAGCCCCAACTGCTTGGCTTGGGGCTCCTCCCCGGCGTTTACTCCGAGCTGCCTTGTGTGGCCAAGTCTCCGTGTACAAGTTCCAGCCTCCCCCAGCTCCGCTTGCCCGCAGGGGACATCGATCGCACTGGTGGCCGGCTGCTCCAGGGACTTTCGGGGACTCAGTGATACCTTGTGCCAGATCCTCAGACCGGCGGCTTCGGTGCGCATTGTAACCGATCTCAGCCTGGGGAGCATTCGTAGTCACAAAAGACAACTACATTGTCAGAAAATTCCCAGCCATTGAGATGTGTTAAAAGTTGTATTTTCTGAGACTCTTACGGCTTTTAAATCATTATGTGCTGTCCACTGAAAGGCTTAATTGACTTCTTGAGAGCATTCCTCCATAAATATCCACTAAGCAGAGCTACTGGTGACGTCTGCCGTTCTTGCTGACGAGGTAATTTTGTGTCATTAGTTTCAGTAATGTTAAAATACAAATCCGAAGGCAAAGCGCACAAGTGGCCTGACAGAGCATATAATGTGATGGCTTTTTAGGCATCTCTCAGAGTTACTCAGGGAAAGAGGAAGATCTGCCGTCCTCAACAGGCCAGCCTGAGCTTCCTCCAAGTTCTCCTTAATTCAAAATGAAGTCTTATCTCTCTTGAACCTCCCTTTCAGACTGCACTACTAAGAATATGGATAAAAGCCAAAGTCCTGCCTCAAGAGACCCACCCAAACCTCCACCTTCCCCTCCGGGAGTGGATGCAAAATAACCCTGCCACCCGAAGTGGGGCCCTGGCTTTGGGGCCAGACTTGAGGAGGCTCCATCTGGGGTCAGAGGTCACCTCTGGCCAGGGGTTTCCTGCCCCTGCGCTTGGGTTTGGCCTCCACCAGCTGAACCTCCACAGTCTTCCATACAACACCCTCTGGGATAGACACCAATCCAGTGTGTGTGTGTGTGTGTTACACAAATGTGTGTGTATTCATACATGTGTGTGCATTCATATGTGTGCATTATGTGCAGACACATTGTATTGTATCAACCGTTTGGGTTAGAACCCAGTTCGACCAGGATCGGTACATTTGCGATTTCTCAAGAGCAACCTGACCTTTGGGTTGTGCTTGGACTTTTGCACACACCACTTAAGTAATGATCTGGGTTCTCTTAATGCATGGACAATAAAGCTGAAGTCAAGAGGCAAAATAAAATATCTTCAATGATCAGTCTGTGACCATCTCTAAACAATGGCAAGGCCCCGGGTGAGAGCTACTTGGGGAAAGAGCCTCTGGATTGTAATGAATCTCGGGTTGGTATTAGAGTCTCAACACCCGACACGCTTTCCAACGTCCCCTTAAACATCGGCCGTTATGATTATGACTCCTGTTGTTAGTGCCGTTCTCATTATTTTGTCTGGAGGATATTCCTGAGAGACAGCAGATCGTGGCTAATTGAAACTGCCTGGGAGTGCCGCACTGAGAACCTGGGCTTGGGCCCTTCAGCCCAGTGCTGAAGGCGGGCAGGGGTGTGAACCGGAAATCAAACCAGTAGCTCCCCCATCTCTTCAAGCGGACTGTCCCAGCACCGAGTCGAAGGGTCCCACAAACATCTAGCATAACTGCAGGCGTGGTCTGGAGAAGCACAGGATGCCTGCGAATGGAGTCTCCACACTGGCAGAGCACATCGACTGGATCGCCTCTAAATCCACCAGCACAGATTCCGTCCACAGATTGAGCACACCTGTGGCTGACAGGAAGCAGAACTCCCTTCCTGGAGGACTCAGGCCGGCCGGCACACAGCTGCGGCACTGGCTATTGGTCATTGAGGTGTGCTGATAAATCCCTCACACAGAACGGCCGGTTGGAGGTGAGCTGTGCAACACAAGCAAGGACAACTGTTTGTATTTTCGAGTCCACTAAATTGAAACACAAGCAAGCGGTCACAGACTGCAGTAGTCACTCTTGGGTGTTGCTGCCTGAAGCTCCTCACGTGAGGTAGATCTGTCCTGTGACTGAGCATGTGTGCAGGTGGCAGCCACCAAGAGCCCCTGCCACACTCCCCAACCCGAGTGGACCTGCTCAGATGAGACACCTGCAATGCCCAGGCCACCGTGGCAGGTGAAAGTGGACCTGCGGGAAAGCACGAGGCGGGGCAGACCAATCTCCTTTCCCTTGAGGAGCTGCCGTCTCGCTCATTCAGACTGTCCTCACCGCCCATAGCGGCTGTGAAGGTGAAAACACACCCCAGGGCCGGACTCCAGGCGACACGGTGAAGCGTCACTTGCCCACAGAGCAGGTAGGCAGGAGCGGGACGAATGCAGATCTCGTTACTCTCGAGCTAAGCTTGGGAGGGTGCCTTGGGGAGCACGCGTGCCTGTCTCATCAGCGCTGTGTCCCCCTGTCACATCCCTGGCAGGCTAGGCTGTGACATTTCCCTGACAGCCCATTTGCATGCGGCTGTTGCAGTGGAGTTTGGGACCATTTCTTCCCACTGTGAGTCGAAGGCTGGAGCCTCCAGCTCCCCCTGTGCCTGCATCCTTGAAGGTGACACCAACCAACGGGAGGGCCTGAGCCAGAAAACCCTGCAGGGCGCCTCCACCCCTTCCCGTCCACTTCTCACCGGGGCTCCGTTGATCTCTTTGACAGGTACCACAAACAAATCTGAGGTTCCAGCAAGCTCGTGTAAATGGCTGGGGAAACGGCTCGGGTCCCGGCCTTCCTGGCAGGAGATGGGCACCTCTGACTCTGTGGAAAGCAGTTTATTCATCAGATGCACCTCTGCACTTTGCTGTTGCAAAACCCCCCTCCCTGGGCTCCAGGATGCAGGGTCAAGGAGCTCGTTGCTGGAGGGAGAGCGCAAAGGCGAGCAGCAAATCAGAGGACGGAAGTAGGGCCAGGGCCTCAGCGAGGCCCCAGGATCCCTTAGGCGGGGGACAGAGGACAGTGTGGAAATCGTCTAGACAGATGTGAGAGCCACCTCGGGCACTGGAGTGGTGTGCTAAGGGGGCGAGCAGAGGAGCTTCCTGGGCAGGGATGTAGCCCAAACAAGGGAGCCTGGGTGTTGTGGCTCGAACCTTAGAAGCCCCGTCCTGGTATGGAGGTGAAGGGCTTGGAAACCTGAAGAGGTGGGCCTAGTGGAAGGTGGGATGGCCCTGGGGGTGCCACCCCAGGAAGGGATCCATGTAGCCCCAGAGAGCTCCTACCAGGGACTTCCTGTCAGAGCTGATCTTTCCCTAGAGCGGCTTCCAACCTCAGGGGGGGCTGCCCGATGCCGTGAGCTGAATCAAGCCCTTCCTGTTTAGTAGAACTCCACCGCAGGTATGTCACGAAATCGATAGAAAATGGAGGATGCACCAGGCTTTGGTGCTCATCTGGAAAAACTGCTCATTGACCAAAACTAGTGTACTTCCGGGAATGGCCAGGTCAACAGCAGACTGGAGGCCATGGCCCTGAGAGGCAGGTTTGGGGCGGAGCTGTCTCCCCCTGCTCCTCAGGACAGCCAGGCCACTGATGCTGGGAAGGGGCAGGAAATAGCAGCAGGGTGAGGCCTGGCAGAGCCTGCCAGCTAGAGCAGGTGCCCAGTGTCCTCCCAGGAGCAGGCAGGGAGTGACTGCTGCGAGGGCCATGCGGACCCCTTGAGGGAGACCCTCAAGAGGAGTAGGGCTGGGGTCCCCCACCTGGGGTCCCCCACCTGACAGCTCCTTCACAGGTGGAGATGTCCCCTGCTCCCCAGAGCTTCGCATAAAAGATGAACTTAACTTCCTCACAGTGTCGTGGTGAGGATGAGGCCTGGGCCAGATCACCAGTTCTTCATGCTTGTGTATCTTGGGACACAGCACCTGCCTGACTCAGTTTCCCCCTGTGAAGTGAGATGATGACAGAGTTCCCGTGTTTTCACACAAAGACAGTGCTCAGCTGTATCCTGTGAGCTCCTAGTGTGAGAAGGAGCAGAGAGGACCTGGCTCATGGCTGGTAAGTGATGGCTGCTGCCCCTACTGGTATTGTCACATCGTGATGGGCAGGGACCTGCCTTCCACCGGGGAGATGAATGAGGGAGAAAGCCCTGTCTGTGCCCCGGCCTCACAAAGCCACAGCAAGAGAACCTGGCCTGGCCTCAGCACAGGGGTTCTGGCCAGCTCCCATTCTCATGGAAGTGACCCTGAAACCCAGACCATGAGCCGTGGCCGTGGCCCCAGGGACGTCATGTCCAGTGAGCTGCTCTGCTCAGGCTTGGTTGCTCAGCGTGGGCAGCCCATCAATCCTTCGAGCTTCCCCAGAGCCTCCCAATAAAGTCTTTCTGCTGAAGGAGCCAGGTGGTTTCTGTGGTTTTAACTGAGAGCCATGAACCACAAATAAATAGTCCTGGACCACTAAGTGGCTGTTCCTGCAAGAAAACAGCAAGAGATGTGGCCAAAAGAGACTGCCACTTCGTCCCTGTGTGCTCCCTCTCCCTGCACAGCCACTTGGCCTTTTCCCCCAGCAAAGTCTACGTGGGCCAGTAGCACCGTCTGGACACCAGGGATGCAGAGGCCTCAGGAGTCCCACAGGCCCCCTCTCTCCACCTGCCAGGTCAGAGGGGCCCACCGGGAAAGTGATCCCTCCTCGATTCTCCCTGTTGGATGCTTGTACCCAGGCGTCCCCTCCTTATCCCTCTTCTCCCTTCCTGGAACCTACCCCCATCGTACCTGCATTCACACACAGAGCTCTGGAAGTTCTGTGCTGCAAGCTGAGACCTTTGAGAACGGAAGCCTTTGCTCCAGGGGAGGGCGCAGCCAGGCTCTCTCCAGAGGCAGTCCGGTCTACACAGGGCCCAGGAGCTTGGAGAGCCTGGGCTGGCTTTGGACAGAAAGGGTCTGGGTCCCAGCACTGGCAACAGGAGGCTGAGTGACCTCAACCAAGTCCCTCATGCACATGCTCTGGGCCTCAATTCCCTCTGGCATAAAATGGGACTGGTACTTGTCCTAGTCAATAAATAACTCATGCCCTCTCATCAGATGAGGTCATACACAGGACGACTCAGGACCTAAGCATCACAGTGCTTAACCTTGTCGTTCGCACGGGGGTGAAGGCATTGGCCATCGAAATGACCTGTTCTCAGGATGCTCATTCATTGCCTTTCAGGGTCAGAAGCCCAGCAGCCACTCCCACATCCAGGGCTAGAGAAGGCTGGGACACCAGGAGTCCTGGTGGCAAGAGCTTTCTGTGAGCTGCACCGGGTTAAAGGGCAGGTCCATGGGACCCAATGGGACAGCGAAATTGGGAAATGAATTCTACACTCTCAAAAGCACATTTGAAGAGGAAAATTAAATACACGTCCACAGAGGACTCCGTGGTGACTATGTTTGCTTTAAAAACAGGACCATGGGCTATGGTCCATCTGGGGCCCCAGCCATCTGCCACCTTCCACCCAGGGTTCACTAAAGCCAGAGGATGGGGTGGAGGGAAGCAGGGCACTCTGGCCCTCTGTGGGTCAGCCATCCAGGGACAGCTCTTAGGAGGAAGGTGCTGCTGTCCTTGCCAGCACACACTTGGGGAAACCGAGGCTTACGGTCACTAAGGGACCAACCTCCAGTCTCAGAGTGGGACACCAGAGTGGGGTCCACCTGCCTCCTGCTCACCAGCAGTCAGGGATGTGGAGTTGAGTGGCAGTAGTGGTGGACCCCAGAGGGCCCAGGACAGGAAGGCATCCTGCAAAGGAGCTGAGTGTGGCAGACAGAATCCTGTCCCCAGAGGTGTCCCCAGCCTACCGCCCAGAGTTGTGACCATGCTACCTGATGTGGCAAGAGTGACTTTGCTGACATTGTCAAGGCCCTTGGGAGGGAGGGCCTCTTGGATTCCCCAGGTGCACCCAAAGAGATCTAAAGGGTCTTGAAGAGGAAGACGGGAGCCTCTGAGTCCAGGAGAGTGCAAGCCTCCCGTTCTCCATCCATCCAGGGTGCTATGACAAAATGCCACCAGCTGGTGACATGGAAGCAGCAGACATTTATTGATCATTGTTCTGGAGGCTGGAACTCCCAGATCAAGACACCAGCAGATTCGGGGTCTTCCTCACAGGTGGCACCTTGCACTGTGCCCTTGCCCAGCGACGGGTCTCCTTGAACTCCCTGTATACAGGCACCACTCTCATTGAGGAGAACGGCACCGCCATGACCTGGTCACCTCCTGGGGCCCCTCCTAAGACCAGCACCTTGGTGGGCAGAGCTCACACGTGGAGTCTGGTGGAACGTGAACATTCAGACCACCCACAGCAGGCTCCCAGAGCCTCGGAAGGACCCAAGCCCTCCTCACACCTGAGTCTGGCCTCGAGAGACCCACTTCAGCTGTCTGAGTCCAGATCTTCCAGGTCGTGGTAGGCCATACTGCTCAAAGGCCCTGAACTGTGAGCTTGTTCCAGCAGTGACGGGAACTCGCCCTGAGCCACAGGACTGGAGAGACAGCCTGGCTCGAAGTCCAGCTCTTTCTGGGCTCCGTCCAAGCACAGGAAGGTTCAGCTTAGCTAATGGTGACAGTGACAGTACTTCTTCCTCCCTCCATGTGGCTGACACTGAGTGGTGTCTGCCCAGAGAAGGTCACCAGCAGGTGCCATCATCCTGCCACAAGGTGGAGTGTCACAGGGCACTATGTCCTCAACTGGCTTCCCTTCCGAGTCACGTGCCCACCTGGGACTGCCAGGACTTACCTGGGTGCCAGAGAGGGGCGAGAGGAAGAGGGCCCCTTGCTCCGAGCCCTGCCAGCCCTCCCTGCACTGCCGGGGCCAGCTCGGCCTCCCCCGTATCCTCATCAGCATGTTTGTTGACTTTGCTCCAACCTAGACCCCACCAGGCGGTGGGGAGCAAGTGCCACACCTGCTTTGCTCAGCCCGGGGCAAGGCACACAGTAGGTGCTCAACTGACGTGCCTCAGAAGCAGGTGAGTAGCAAATGCACGATGAGCCCGTGGGCAAAGGGACTCCGAAAAGGGGCAACGTGCCACTCCCAGGGGTCCTCCAGGAGCCCTGCCAGCCCGGGCAGAGCATGAACCTACACAAAGTCCCCTTATGACAATGTCAGGGCGAGAAGCGGGCCAGGCGAAGGGACTGGACGGGTGAAGAAGGCGGGACAGACTCCCTAGGATGAAGACATCTCGGGCCCCAGCGGACGGGTGTCCTGGTGAGCTCCATTAGCATTCGGGCCCGCGCCTGAGCCACGGTGGGGAGTGCACTCCCGATTAGACCCTCGCCGCCCAGGGAGAGGACTCCAGAAGAATAAAGACGAAAATTGTGCTCGAAAGGTCAAACGTTTCTCTCACTTTGCAAAGGCTGAGGTTTTTGATTTCTCGGTGGACGACTAATTCACTTCCAGACAGCCGTCTGCTTGTTGAATTCCTACCAAGAGACGTGAATGGTGATTTCAATTTGTGTTCAAATTAATGCCCCCACTCAGGGGAGACACCGTAAGTTGGAGGCTGTCCACACGGAGAGAGCTAATGTTCCTTGGCTGATCCAGTAGCCGGGGCACTTCGAGTTGGGGTGAGAGCCTGCTGTCTACAGAGAGGACGCACCTTCCGGAATGCACCATCCGTGTTCCTCCAGAGGAGCTAGGTTCACCCAGATGCATGAGTCCCATGCCTTACTGGAGAGCCAGGGGCTGCCGGAGCCAGAGAAGAGCACCTGGGGAGGGGTGCAGGTAGGGTGGGACCTTAGGGGGCCCTCAGAAAGAAACCAAAGCCAGAAAAGGTGGAGGAGATCTGCTCATACAACAGAAAGGGCCAGGCTGGAGGGTGAGAGAGGGACAAGAGGTTCACATGTGGCTGGGAGTGGTCAAAATTGTTATGAACCGGAAGACAGGAGTCACACCACCCTGCAGCCACCTGCTAAGCCCCTCTCTGATGGTGCAGGTGTCCCAAAGGTCCTGGCTCTGGAAGGCAGCTTCCTGAGCCTGGGGGTGATGGCTTGGCTGCTCCCCTCTCATCCTGCATAGCTGGCTTCAAACCTTCTCACCCCCCATCATAGCTGGCATCTTGGTCACCAGGATGGGCATAGAGACACATTCAAGAACACAGAGGCATCTGTAGGCGTGGGGCTGACTCTGCCCTGCGATTCGGTGACCAGCAGTCTGAAGCTGGGCCCGCGGGCTGCATTCCCAAGCAAGGGCCGAGGGGGAAGCTAGATCGAAGCTGCTGCCCACTGCCCTGCACCTTGCTAGGAAATCACGTGAGAGACTCATCAGCAGCAGAAAGCTGGGCATGAAAGATAAGAAACACACTCTGGTGGACGGCACCCTGCGGTGTCCCAGGCGCTCTCACTCCAGGCCTTCACTCCTCACCCTCTGCAGTCCACCTTTCTTAGTGTGGAACCCCGAGATGAAGTTCTCACAAAGGCATAAATTTTCGGGGGCCATTTTTCATACCATAAAGGTTGTGTCGTGACTGGCCTGATGCCAGCTTGGAGTGTGTGCCGGGTAAGAAAGGAAGAGATAAACGACCGAAGACACAGCCTCATTATCACGTGACATTTAAGGATAATTTATACTCAGCATCATACCACTTCTCGCCGTGGGAATAGCATTGCTGGTCGTCTTAGTCCTAGCCGCTACCACGACTGTGTCGAGAGAATGGAAATAAATTGATCCAGCCGAGTCCTCTGTGCATTTTTATTGCCTATTTGTCAATGCAAGTGCAGAGTAATCCACGTGGAATTGCTTACGGTCCGGGGATGGGGGTGGGGCTGGGGTGGAGGGCAGGTTCCCTAAACTTTCAGAGACGCACCCTTGACTAGAAAGGATGGTGACCCGCGGTCCTACCAATGAGGCTGTCAGAACCTGCAGCCCAGGTTGCTTTTAGCTTTTATCCAGTAATTGTTGTAAATGGGCAGCACAGACACCCTCCTTCCAGCGCCTGGGGAGACTGCTCCCTCGTGAGGTCATCAGCCCTCCAGGAGCACAAGCTGCCTTAGTCACTTCCCTCATCCCTGGGACAAGGTACCTGACACCCATGACTTAAAGGAGAAGTTTATTTTGGCTCACATTTCACTCCATAGTCAGCTGGCTTCAAGGCAGAGCAGTGTGGCGGTCAAGAAGCAGAGAGAGAGGGAGATGAGCCCTTCTGGGTTCACCTCCGCAGGGACCCGCCCCTTCCAACCAGGCCCCGCCTCCTAACAGCAAGTCAGCTAGGAGCCCCGTGACCCAATCACCTTCCAAAAGCCCCACCTATGAGCTCCTGAGGCCCTTGAGGAGGTCCAGATACAAGCCACGACACTGGCCAACCCGAAAGGCAGCTGATCTCTTGCAAGACATTGCAGTCGTCCATACCATGCGTGTTCCCAGGACTAAAACCCATGGAGACTTGAGGCCCCAGTGAGGCAGCACAGCCTCCAGGGCCAGGACTGATTTCCATCTTGTCTTGCATGCATCCTTCAGATTAAGATGGGCACACCTCTTCGGAAAGTGTTTCCGAGAACCTCACTCCACCCTGCGGAAACCCAAACCGGGTGATCCTAGGGGTGTAAGCACCAAAGACAGTGCAGGACTGGATAGAAGGAAAAAAAGGAAGAAGGGAAGAGACAGAGTTCAGAAAACAGAGAGGGAGGTGGACCAGCTTCAAGAACCCTCTCAGGGGAAGTGTCAGTTGATCCAAACCCCCAGAGAGAGGCTGTTCTCAGAGTCTCCACAGCAGACCCAACAGCACCCCCAACAGAACTGCCTGCTGTCCTGCACGCGTTGGGGCACAGCCAGGCCACACCCTCTGCCAAGCTCACAGGGGCCTATTAAAAGCTGCCAAGGGCCCTGAGCGCCCACACATTCAGCCTGGTCCGAGGGCATCAGCTCTGCTCTGCCCAAGCCTCCTCCCACCGGGCCCCAGGGTCAGATGAGGCTGGACTTGAATTATGATCCTTTCCCTCCCTACCAGAGGAATCTTGGCCAGGCCATTAACTCGATAGTTCCTCCCTGTAGCGGGGAGGGAGATGGCTCCCTCCCAGGGCTGCTGCGAGATTAGAGACCAAGTCTGAGACACACAGGCAATGGGCTCCACAGGGGAGCCTCCAACTGCAGCATGGTGAGCACCTCCCGGACTATGTGCTTCCAAAGCTTGGGTGTCGCACAGCCTCTCTGCCCAGGGGTCTTTGACTCACCCCTTCGCTCATCTACACCTTCTGGCCAGTTGTGGGAGGCTGCTGAGCCTCTTACCCTTCGGGACTCAGAGACGGCTTTCTCTCTCCCTATCGCTGAGCGGTGGTCCCCATATGTGCACACCCTGCTAGAGCACTCTCTGCAACGCGAGCACCAGGCAAAGCTCCCTCTCCTTGCATTGTGACCGGTATTGTACCTCAGAGCCTCTGGGATGATTCTGTCCCTCCGGCAAGATAGCCACTCCAGCCCTGAGCAGGGCAGAGTATATGGAAATGCAAAGAGCAGCTGCAGCCACCAGCCACAGCTGCAAAGCAAGGGTGGAAACTAAGGGACAAAGTGCAGCGGGTCACTTGGAAACCCCAGCGCCGAACAGCGCAAGGGGTGACATGTGTTTTGGAAAGACGTTCTCCTCCTCCCCACACCTGGAGTTCAGACTCATTTCATCCTTCAGCTGTGGCTCAAGGATGGAGAAGAGGGGCTGGCAAATGAGCAGGAACAGCGCCCCCGTCTGGATGTTTCACACAGACAGTTTGGAGAAAGACTGTTGACCAGGGCAGGCAGCCCAGCGGACACTCTGGGCCCATTCTAGGACTGCACTTCCAGGGCGGAATGAGTGGAAACCCAGCCAGGGGAAATTAATTAGAGCAGCATAACTTCCACTGTATTTTCCTCTGCAAAGGAATCCGAGGCCAGGCAGCTATGAAGTGGTAGATAATTGCGTTGGGGGAACATTGGGGAACTTGTAATTTAATGAAGGAATGGCCAGGTGGGAACCAGGAAAGCCAGTGGAAAGCCAGCCACCACCCGAACAGGAGCATCCACAGTCAGAAGGTACCAAGTGAGGAGGGAAAAATGTGTGCCCACACGATCCCGACAGAGCCTCAAATGTCCCACGTGGTGATGTATCTGTACAGCAGTAAATGGGGACAAGAGAATTCACCCCCAGTATTTTCTCCCCTAAATCTCTGCCTGCCAAAATGTCTGTGGTCTGCTCAGTTCTATCCCGCCAGCTCCTGTCTCTTCTCCAAGTTGTTATGGAATCAAAGACTGTTACACGACCACCATCCACTCCGGGTTCAGGTTTGCAGAAAAGAAAATCATGGGAGGGGGGACGTCTTATGGCCACCTGAGGGGTCCCCAGGAGACCTGGGACAGGGACTTTCATGTCTAGACTTTCATTTACCCAGTTACTGAGTATTTGCTCTCCCCTGACCTGGTCAAGCATCCAGGCATGATGGCTGGTGAAGGAGTGGCCAGTAGCCCTGGGGACCCCATGGAACCCCAGGGACAATAGCTAAGAGCCACCACCCCAGGCACAGCACTGGCGCTGGCTGGACCAACAGGCAGAGGTGTGTGGAGGAAGCCCCAGGACCCCATGTGCTAGCAGGGAAGGGCAGTGCTCCATCACAGGCACATCCATCCTCTGGTACATGTAAGGGACAGCACAGCACATCCTCTGGGGCCAGGAGAAAGTGGGACAGTGCTCACTGGCTGGGAGGGGCCAGCCGGCGACAGTGGTGTGGTATGGCAAAGTGGTACAGGGGGCGGCAGTGCCGAGGCAGTCTGAGAAGAAACTACCTACTGGAGCAACACCTAGATGTAGGTCCTACAATCATGCCACACACACCAACCTACTAAGCGCAGCAAGGGCCCAATAAGGTCTTAAACCCAAGACAGAGAGAGAACTATTGTCCCCAACTCCAGGCAGCCCCCTGTGGCCCCGCTGGGCCCCTGTTCCACCCAGTCCCTGCCCATGGGAGCTAGATGACTGTTCCCAGCTGGCCTGCTTAGGGCACAGCACAGGCTCTCCCCCAGTGGTCCAGTCAGGCACTCCTTGTCCGGGCAGAGACCTACTAGGAAGTCTCCATCGAGAATTCATGGTGCAGGCGGATGGTGCAAGGGTTTCCCAGGTACGGCACGCCTGGTGCTGCCCGCTGTGCCCAGCCCTGCAGCCTGGCTGCAACACGCTTGCCTCTAGGGTCCCAGTGCCCAGGACCAATGTGGCTGTGCCCTAGCGGGGTGGGGTCCCACTGCGGAGAGTCTGACTGAGCAACCTCACTCCACTAGAAGGGCCGCCAAGAACCCCAGATCACCTCGCCCAAACCAAAGTCCTCCCTCAGGCAAAGCCCTTGATCTCAAGGGCATGGCCTTAAGGCCCCCGGGGAGTTACATATTTAGTTATTTATACAATATGATACCATGTGTTACATTATGTGTAATATGCATATACTTATGTGGTATCAAATTACTAATGTTTAATTAATTGTTTAATTGTTTATATATTACACACTATATTACATATACTGTACATACATATGCACAATACTACATTGTTACAATACTGAGTTATAGAACATGTATTATATTTTATTATGCATAAGGCACATACATGTACATGTAAATGCACACACCGTCACGTGTCCCTTTACAGGAACACCTTCCAAGAAACGCTTCCCAGGTGTTGGGCGCCCTGACACAGACGTCCACGGTGCAGGACCCCTCTCTGGGGGCCGGTGGGAGGCTGCTGCCACATAAGGGGGCGAAATTCCACGGCAACCTGTAAAACACTCTGTGTCTGGGTCAGCAGCAGGAGCACGTGCCAAGGAGAAAGAACCCGGCACAGCTCGTGTGGGAGCCAGGAACTTGGCTGTTTGTCATCAGACAGGATGCAGAGTTTATGTTCTGGGCTTTTATCGGACCGTGAGGGTGGGGTCTGCTGGCACCACATTGTGCTCCACTGCATGGCAGGAATCTCCCTGAAAACCTGATGGGACCACCCCCCTCTAGCAGCCCACCCTCGACTGAAACACTTGTGTGGTCCATGACTGTGATGTGCGATGTTAATTTATTAATATATATTTAGCTTGTATGTGATTCATACAATGCATAAGATGGTCTACTTTGCATTTCATCCATGTGGATATAATGGATGTGTGCATATATAGTGATAAGTATTTTACTTGGCAACTCAGGGAACATGAATAGCTTCTGGGACACCACCGAGCTCCTGGGCTGCTGGCCTCCACCCCAGAGAGTAAGGACAGGAGGACAGGGGACAGGAGGACAGGGTCTCCTGGCTCTTGCTCCTCGCAGTCTCCCCACCTCTAGAACAGCACCTGACACTTAGTAGGTGCTCAGGGAAGCCTTGCAGGTGGCTGAATGAACAGCTCCAGGACAGTCCTGAGACCACACTGCACAGAACGTGACAGGGCTTTGTCCAGGAAACCCACAGTCTCCGGTGAGGGAAGTGCCGATGTGACGCAGCCTGGGGACGGTGGGGAGCGCGGCCGGCAGGAGGGCACCACACCGGCTGCAGTGGATGACAGAGGAGTGTTCGGGCTCAGGAGAAGCAAGGCTCAGGCCATGGGCTCTGCACAGCCACAGGCCAGTGACCAGGCCTGGGACCCGGCTGCAGGAGCCCCAAGTGTCCCTGAGTGAGGTCGCCTTCAGCCCCTTCCCGTCACTCGCCGTCCCATCGCCCCAGTCGCCACCCCACCTGGAGTCTCAGAGCTGGTGCTGCTCGCTCCCGCTGCCTTCAACTCGCCATGGAAAATGGGGAATGACCCGCAGTGGCTTTGGGGAGCTACTAGTGGTCAGAGGGCAGCAGGCCGAAGCACAGCCTCTGCCATCAACACAGGGTCCCCACTGTGTGGCTCTCAGCTGCACCATGGCCTGGGCGTGGGAGCCAGACCATCCCATGGGCCCCTGTCCCTGTCCTGGTCTCTCCCGGGAGGAGCCTGCCCTCCCCTCGACCTCCTGGTGACACAGCTTCAAGCTGGTGCTTCTGGGCTCCCCAAACTCTGCCTGCCCTCCCAGGCTGGTGTCCCTCTGCAGAGCCCATGCTGGCGTCCTCGGAGTCCCTTCTGCGACAGCTACTTCCAACTCCCCAAACTGCCGCCCAGCCTGCTTTACACCTGAGAACAGACACCTTTCGCGACATCACTGCTTTCATTCAGCCCCACGTCCTTGCTGTTCTGTCTCATCCTTGCAGTGGCCATTACCAGAAGCCAGCCTGGCCTGGCCTCTGGGGACCTCCTTGGTGGCCTCTGGGTCTAGATCAGCCGCTCCCAAAAGATGCACAAGCCTTATGAGGTTTCCTGGGAATGCGGAGTGCTCTCGTAGAGAGCAGGAGCTGCGCACACACACTGAGCGGAGGATGGGAAACGAAGTGATGGTTCAGATAGCTGGGTCAGAGGTGGCGGCCACGCCACATCCAATCAGCTGTAGAGACAAGAACAAAGATGCACTGAGAGGCATTCACCTCCTGTGACGTGCTTTCCTTGGCAAACCTTCCTCCTGGTGCCCTGGAAAAGTCTACAGGAGCGTTTTCCTTTCCTTTCCTTCCCTCCCTCCCTCCCTTCCCTCTTCCTTCCTCCTTTCTTCCTCCTTTCCCCGGCATGGTTTCTCCAGGAAACTGTGGACAAGAAGTGGAGCCTGCACCCCCTAGCAACGTTCCGGCCAACGGCCAACCGCAGTGTGAACTTCTCGCCATGTCTCAGAATGGAGCCAAAACTGTCCCATCGCCCAGTGATAGCTCGGCCCTTGGGACATCACAGCGAAACACAAATGTCGAGCTGTTTAGGTCCTTCCTGTGCTGTGCTTTCCACCATTATTTTGGAGTGTGCACTTTCTGCTTAAAAACAAATAAGTTTATCATCAAGCAGTCCGTCATGTCACGCCGGCAACAGCCTCACCCATCTCATATTAACCGCGTCTCTGATGCATCCATAAGCCTCGCCCAGAAACCAACCTAACCCACCAAGGGTCCCATGAGCGCATCCTGCGATGTCCACTCAAGCCCCAAACTACCCAGCTGAACACTTCTGAGAACATATTCTAGTCATTATCGATGTCTGTCTGTCACAGTTAATGGTGATCTCCAATTCGACTGGCTCTAAGGCTGCCTAGAAGATTAGTGAAGCACACTTCTGGGTGATGTGTCTGTGGGGTGTTTCCAGAGATGACTGGCAGGTAGGCCAGCAAATGAGGTGGGGGAGACCCGTGCTGATTGTGGTTAGCACCATCCAGTAGGCCTGCAGCTCTGACGCAAAGGGAAAAGAAGGAGGATGTTGGCTTGCACGTGACAAGTTCCATTCTACTTGAACAGATGCATTTTTTCCTGCTGCTGTCTCCCGTGGACACCAGACCCCAGTTTCTTCAGCCTTTCAATGCAGACTGTCCAGGGAGCTTCCAGACCTTCAGTTTCAGCCTGGCCTGCATCTCTGGTCCCTCTTGCTGTGCAGCTTCCTGTTTCTTAGACCGAGTGGCTGCTGGGGCCTGCAGCTCTCCAGCAGCTGGATGGCCATTGTGGACTCGCTGGCCTCTGATCCTGGCTGGAAGCCTGCCTAGGAAATGGCCTTGCATACACACACTCTTTTCTTTAACCAATACACCATGCATGTCGGTGTGTTGTTTTATTTGTTCACCAACACAGACTCGAACTTCTTTTAAGAGCGCAGCCACTCCCACAGTGCCTCAGTTTCCCATGGACGCTGCTATGTCGCAGGTGCACAGATGCAGGAAGCACACAGCCTCCAGGTCCCTGCCCCAGCCCGCCACTTGGTATCCAGCCATCCGGGAGTCCCTCTCTGGGCAAACTCCACCGGAAGGAGCAGTGGGCATCTTCCCACTGCAGAGCCACGGGGCTCTAAGGCCAGCTGGTCACCATGGCACTGACCTGTGTTGGGCAGGCCAAGGGACACAATTCCTTTGGAGAAAAGAGCCAGCCTCTTGGGCCCGAGGCCTTCTGGTCCTCCATAGGATCAGTGACACCTCCGCTGCTCCAGGACACAGGCTGGCCGAGGGTGCAGGAGCCCCGGCCTGGAAGCGGCTCCTTGGCACCGCGGGAGCTGTTCGTGCCCAGCCCTCCCCTAGCCAACACGGAGCACCAGACCCTTGCACATGGCTGGTGTATGAAATGAGCTCCACATAAATCTCTGCTCCCCGAGCCATGCACTCTAAGGGGAAGCATCAGACACACATAAATAATTCACCGGCAATAAGTGCTGAGTGCTGGACACAAGACCAGGTAGCATGCGCCTGTAAGTTAGAAGAGGGCAAACGTGAGGACAAGCATTCTACCTCCCTGCCAAACGCCTTCCAGAAGCTTCTCAGCACACCCAGTAAAAGCTGAAGTTCCAAGTGACCACTGTGGCCTCCACAATACAGTTTGTCCTGCTCCTGTGACCCTCTAGACTCCTTCTCCACATGCCTTTGTCTCTGGGGCGGATGCATGCCCACCCCAGGCCCTTTGCACTTGCTGTCCTCTGGGTGTAAGCCTCTTCTGCAGATGTCCACAGGCCATCTTCAACCCTGCAGGTCTCAGCTCTGTGAGGATCTTTCTTTATCTCCCTTCCCAAAACCACTTCCCATCCTTGCCCCTGCAGTCTTTATCCACAGCACTTTTCAGCAGCCCAAACCCTGGTATGCTGCTCACTTGCTTTGTTGACTATTTGTCATTTTCCACTAGAATTCAAACTCGGTGACAACAGAGACTTTGATTTGCTCATTGCTATTTCTTGGGGCCACGAGCAGCGCTCGGGGTGTGAACAACAGCTGAATTAATAAGTGGTCCCTTTGGCTGCTTGGTTTACATCTTGGAAGCACAGCCTGCAGAGGCGGTTTTCTGAGAAAGGCAGGAAAACTCTCAAGGCCAAGAAAGACACCATGCAGCAGGCACTCTGTGGTGGGCCAAGAGCAGCACCCCAGGCCAGTGTCGCACTTGCCACCCTGCAGCAGTGAGCAGTGTCACCGGGAGAGAGCTGAGGCACTGGGCTCCGGGGAAGGGCCAATGGGAGAGCCGGCCAGGGACAGATTACAGCTCCCACAGCACAGCAGACAGGGTTGGGGACAATGAGGTTGGAAGAGGGATGAGACGAGCAGCCGGGGTCACAGCATGGCAGGCAGTCCCGAGCTCAGCATGCGGACCAACACACGGTGACTTCCGAGTGACTTGAAAATGGAGGTGAGGAGGCCACCAAGGTCTCATCCATAGGGCAGGGCAGGCGCGGACTGGGAGCTCTGGGGAACATCGGGGTGGCTGGATTTCTGCCATAGAAATCCAGCTGGGACACGTCCCGGTCACGGAAGGCAGGCAGGGCTCATGCCACACGCAGGTGCTTACTGGCCCTCTGTCACCCCTGCTGTTATGGGGGCTCCGCTTGGGGTCCCAAGCGGACCCCAAGCGGAGCTCTGTGAGGAATTCACTCTGCAGGGCACACTGTTGGCAGAAGCCAGGTCCTTGGGTGCAGACTGAGCCCCACTGGCTGTCACCCTCAGTTCCCGGAGGACTGGCCTCTCCACGTGTCCCCTGCGTGTGGCCACCCCATCTTCAAGCCAGTGACATCCTACCCATTAGTGCCCTGAATCTCGGAGGCCAGGAAGACCAACCCCTCCCAGGGCACCCAGACAGGCAGCTCCTCTTCGTTAAGGCCTGGCATGCCCAGGACGTGTTCTCATGCCCAGAAAAGAGCTTGGGGTATTCACAGTCCTGGGACTGTGCAGGACATGGGCACCGCCGTGGGACTCTTGGGAGCCTCCTCAAGTTCTGCACCCAACTCAGTCCTGCTGGTGGATGCCTGCCCCCAGGAGGATGAGCTCTCCAGGCTGGTGATGTCCTCTGGTGGCCCTCTGCAGGCTGAGCAGCAAAGCCACGCCTGTGTCCTGGGAGGGGCTGGAGGTGGATGTGTGGAAGGCCCGGAGAGCAAAGTGGGGTCCTGGGCACCAACATGCTGGTGAACTTGGAGGACCAGAGCTGGAGGTCAAGAGCGGAGACGGGTGGCAGCCCGAGGTCTGGTGTCTGTCAGTGGCCCTGGGCTGGAGGATGTGCCCAAGCCTGCAGAGGACACGCAGCACATGCACAGCCGAGAGCCAAGCATTGCCTCTCTTTATTGAGCACAAGGGCATCGCCCAGTTCTCCCCGCCCCACACCCCAGTGGACCTGTCAGCAAGGGCGCCGCTCACAGGGCCCTGACCCCTTCAGTGACAGTGGCCATCAGCCTGTGTCACCACAGAGGCCACTCGCCCTGATGTAACCCAGTCTTATGGGGGCACCCAGGGCCAGCAACCATCCTCACCAGCAAGACTTGGGTCACCGAAGAGAAGACAAGGAGAAATCCAGAGGACAGTATTCCCAAGCTAAGTGTGTGTTTGTGTTGGATCCTCATGGAATCAACACACAGTGCACACCTCACCAAAGGCCAGCACCTCCATTTCCTGATAACAAATGGCTGGTGAGACTCAATAACAAGTCCCTGCTGCTGTGCTTGCGCGGCAAGGTGCCATGCAGCAGCCGGGGCTCCACAGAGCAGCCGCTCCACCCGTGTCCCCGGCCTGCTGGGAGCACGATGCCACTGAGCCAGCGGCCTCCTGTGGCCCCCACACCCCACCTCTCCTGCTCCACAGCTTCCCTGATAAGCCACAGCTGTGCGCTGAGCACCCAATGCACCAAAGCTGTGTTTTCCACCAGGGGGTTGAGAGGAGCACGGAACGAGGCCACCGTCCATGGCGAGCTTGGGCCTCTTCCATGCTGCTGACTTGGGCAGAGAAAGCCCAGCCGGGCACCAGGCCGATGTGCAGCAGCGAAGGGAGTTCCGGGTCAGGATAGTGCAGTAGGCGGAGTGTGCATTCTGCACCTGGCCTCCAGGTCTCGATTGCGTCTCCTGCCAGCTGTGTGACATCAGGAAGGCTGCTCAGCCCCTCTGTGCATCATGTCCTCACTTGCAACAGTCTCTGGCCAGCTCCCAAGCTTCCGGCAGAGGCCAGAAGGGCTCACTTTGGCTGTCATTATTGTCCGCTTGCTCTCTCCAAAGGCTCCTGCTTGATCCGCCCCACGAACCCTGAGCAACATTGAGGCCCCACTGGGCCACTTGTTCCTGTGGAGAGACCCCGCAGAACCCACCAAGCCCGCGGCACAGGAGGCTGCCCCATGTGTGGTGTTGACTGGGCAGCCAGAACATCAGCCCTGCAGTCCGGGAGCCTTTCCACCACACCTGCGGCACCTCAAGAGACCCCGCCCTCTGCCAGGCCCAGCAGGGCGGGCTGTGAGCCCTGTGCTGAGGCCGTGAGTGTGAGGTCGTGAGGTCCAGGGGATGCAACCGTCACACAGTCACACATCCCGGGGTTGTTCCACATCTGCCCTGCAGGGCAGCAAGCTCAGGTGCACCAACTTCAGCATGCAGGTCCTTCCCACAGAGCTCGGCTCCACCCACAGGGACAGATGGACTGTCAGGACGTCTGCTTCGCACCGTTCAAGCTTCTCAGCCTTATTCCTCTTCCGGATCAGCCTGCAGAAGTCTTCAAGGCTCAGTTGAAAAGATGTCTTCATTTCCATGTGGGCACTGATTGCCCGTGGAGCTTACC